>CABHPQ010156975.1:0-14169 GCA_902168405.1 Peromyscus aztecus | reverse complement strand
TAAACATAATAAATAAATATATCTTTAAAAAAAAAAAAAAGAAAAAAAAAAGATTTTGAATTCCCATGTTACCTAAATTTAAAAAAATGCAAAAGAATTAAAGGCAACAAAACAAAAACAAACACGAGAAAGCAGTGACCTCTGACTGGTGGTGTGGAACATGTGATGGTACAATGTGGTACCGCAACACTGCTACACTAGCAATCAATAACCTGGCGCTTCAGACAGCTCCATCTGAGCCCAACTCATCAGCTGTTTACTCCTGGATGGACCAGTCAGTAGCTCAGGCTCAGTTTCCTTTCCCCTAAGACCCGGACAACAGTGGAATTTACATTATTGGATTGGGTACTGGTTAAACCTTTCTCAATGGTTTTGTTTTTTCAAGACAGGGTCTCACTAGGTAGCCTTGGCTGGCCTGGAACTCATTCTGTAGACAAGGAGGCCTCAAACTCTGAGATCCATTTGCCTTTCCCTCTCAAGCAGTATGATTATATGTGTGCACCACCACACCTGGCTGGGCTAAGTCTTAATCAATTTTAGTTATACTTGTTGTCATTGATATGTTCTACCATAAATACTATTTACTGAGTTTAATTACTCATATACAAAAATTAATTAACATTTTGTATTAGGATAACCCCATAACAATCCCTTAAATGATTTTATAGTAAGACATATATATATATATCACGACATTAGAAATCCTTCCATCTACAAGAGCACATTCTTACCTTGTTTGGTGAATAAATATCATCTTGAAGTAGTTGGAAAAAGCAGCAAGCACTGCTCTGTGGGCTTTGAAGTAAACATCTCCAATAGCAACCGTGCAGTCACACAGAAAACCAAACTCCCGCTGCATGTTCAGCTGCTGCAGAAGGACAAGGCTGTGGCTGGCAGTATCCATCGTGGCTCTGAGGAAAACCAACATAAATATGTAAGCTTTGGATGCATAGATATGTCTATCTACATATAAATGTTCTACACACACACACACACACACACACACACACAATGTGTACAGTGTTTTGCCTGCATACCAGAAGAGGGCACCAGATCTCATTATAGATGGTTATGAGCCACCCTGTGGCTGCTGGGAATTGAACTCAGGACCTCTAGAAAAACAGCCAGGGCTCTTAACCTCTGAGCCATCTCTCCAGGCAGGCCCCTAAGGCCTAATTTGAAATGAAGATACTCACCACTGTTAACTTCACTCCCTATCTAACATTAAACCCTTCCATTATGACGACTGAGAGAAACTCTACTGAACAGTAAGACACGGTCATTTTTTTTTTTTTTTTTTTTTTTTTTTTTTTTTTACCCAAGTAAGAAGGTAGCTTTGTATGAGCGATACATGAGTGAAAGAAATGCTCATCCCTTTCTATGTAATCATGTTTCTTTTCTGTGTATATGTACTTGATCAGACCTAGGGCCTTGCACATGCTAGGCAAGCCCCACCCTACTTTCCTCATGGTTCTGGAGATGAGCCGAGGACCTCATCTACACCAGGTGAACACTCCACTACTGAGTTCTACCCCATCTTGTGATCCTTCCTTCTTTCTCTTTCTCTTTCTTTTTTGGTTTTTGGAGACAGGGCTTCTCTGTGTAGCTCTGTCTTGGAACTCTTTGTAGACCAAGCTGGCCTCAAAACTCACAGATCTGCCTGACTCTGCCTCCTGAGTGCTGGGATTAAAGGCATGTGCCACCAATGCCCAGCATGATCATATTTCTAATGATGTTTCCTCATTGGAGAGATGGAAATGAGATACTGATGTGTGGCTCAGAGTTAGAGGAGGTAAGTGAAAATTGGGTTGTAATAGAAACTGCTACTCAAATATTACTTGTAAGTGGGAATAACAGGGCATCCTACCTGGCTACGAGCCTAACCTATCTCTCTAGCCTAATGGGCATCCATCCTACCTGGACTAGAACTCTGTTTTCTTTGGAGATCCTCTGGCATTCAGGAGATACTGGCCTGCTGGCTGTCATAAAATGTGTGGAATTTAGCCATACCCTAATTTATATGGGGCCTGGGAGCTCATGAGAAAGAACCTATAACCTGATCTCATCTCAGCTAGACTCAGAGATATACCTGGATGCAGATTCTCCATGGTAAGAAAATGGAGATATAGCAAATGAGCCTCAAGGGGAAACTGCATGAGGATGTGTGCAAGCCAGTTCTGGCCAAGACAGACTGTGTGACTGTGAGCAGCAAGGACACAGCCACGTTAGTTTCAGGCAGACTGTATTTCACCACCCCCACCCTAGCTATGCCAACAGTCCTGGTGCCATGTACCACTCATGTACACACATATGCAAACACTAAATAAACTACAGGAAAATTTTAATATGTGGTATGTGTGTTTGGGTACAAGCATGCCACAGCACACATGTGGAGATGACTGAGAGCTTGCAGAAGTGTCATGGTTCTTTAATTCCAGCATGTAGATCCAGGGGTTCAAACTCAGGTTGTCAGGAAGCATCCTTACTGCTAAGTCATCTCAGTTAAAAATGCATTATTATTATTATTATTATTATTATTATTATTATTATATATAATAATAATATATATTTTATATATATAAATATTTTATATACATTTATATATAATATATATTTTATATACATTTTATATATATAAATGCATTATTATATATTATTATTATTATTACTCTGAACAGTGGGGGGGGTATGCATACCAGGGGTATGCATGTGAAGGTCAGAGCACAATGTTGTAGAAGTGGCTCTCTATTATGTGGGTTCCAGGGCTCAAACTCAAGCCATCAGACTTGTACAGCAAGTGCCTTTATATGCTAAGCCATCTTGCTGGTCCTTCCTCATGTCATTAAAAACAAAACAAAACAAAACTTTCAGCATCACTGAAATAATTAAACAGAAGCTACAGAACCTTGAGCCTATCCTCTAAATAAAAACAAAACTGCAAACTGTGGTTATTATTCTAAGTGGTTATTTGACCAAAAGTTACTACTTACAATTGCCACATTTGGTTCTAAAACATCACCAATTTACAAGCTTTTTTAAAAGCCCTATATCTGAAGTTTCAGCATACAAAAACTCTTTAGAATCAATAAAATGACTCCAAGTGTAATACTTTAACTCAGATGTAAGGGGAAAAAAAGCTTCACAGAAACTGCCACCAAATTCTTGGATCACAGGCATTTGCACCAGTATATATATATATAATGGCAATGACTAGCTATTGAGCCATACAGAAATAAGAGCACAAAAAAAGCTGCAATGCAAAGATCTGGTGGTTAATGGGCTGAGTGACAGTTATAATTTTCATTTCCTCAGTAGATACTCATTGAAACACACACACACACTCAAAAGCATGAAGCATGTTTTGTATTAGGCTACAGACAGAAAAAATGACAGTCATAAATGCCAAGTCAAGAATACAGGCTAAGCAAGGAGCTAAAACACAGAATAATAATCATATTACAAGAGTGTTAAAATGCCACCAGGGCAGCTAGAGATAAGTCCAGAGAACACGGTGAAAGTTAAGATGTTCAAACTGGTCTTACTTCAACAGGCAGACAGATAAAACAGTAACATTACTGGGAGGGGTGTGATATTCTGATATCAGAATTCAATTCAATCTAGGTGGGGAAAATAACACAGGCTGGCTCAGCTCACTGAGGATACTAAGTACAAGCATACCCCAGCTGTGCTTGAAGCTGCCCCAGCTGTGTTTGGAAGGAGCTATGGCGGACACTCCTGGAGGATGCCAGTGTCAGCTACTCATCCTGCGGCAGGAAGAGCAGAGTACTGAAAGCCTCTGAAATCCAATGACTTAGAGAGTTTCAGCTCTGCCACTAGGTCTGTTAACTTCCTGGGCCTCAGTTTTACTTACAGAATACGGGTAACGGCAGCATCTTCCTGAGAGTTGTCATATGAAGACAGGTGTGGTGGCACACACCTGTAAGCACTCAGGAGACTGAGGCAGAAGGGTCTGGAGTTTAATGACAGCCTGAGCTATATAGTGAGACTTTGTCAATGAGGGTGTGTAGGGGGAACAAGAGGCTGAATAAATTTAATAGTGGAACCCATAGTAAGTGTTCAGTAAGTACTAGACCAACAGTTCTCAACATGTGGGTTGTGACCCCCTTTTTTGGGGGGTCAACACCCCTCTCATAGGTTTCACCTAAGACCACTGGCAAACACAGATATTTGCATTATAATTCGTAACAGCAGGAAAATTAGTTATAAAGTAGCAATGAAAATAACTTTATGGCTGGGGCTCACTACAACATGAGGAACTGTATTAAAAGCTCACAGTGTTAGGAAGGTGGAGAACCTCTGGAGTAGACGGATCATCACCAGGTCTGTCAGTCAGGGAGCCAACTAGGAACCACGTAATGGCAGTGAGAATAAAGAGAACACAAGAGAGAGAGCAGACAGAGCTGACACAGCTTGGCAGCAGACCGGATGCAGTCAACCACAGGCTGTGAGGTGAAGGTGAGTCTCAGAACTCTAGGCTGGGTTACTAGAAGATGTCATTTACTTCCTCAGAAAACATTTTCAGAGTAACTGCCATGTTCTTGGTGTTGACAGAAAGGTACGGCACCAGAGCTAGCCACAGGAACTGGCTTAGGAGAGGTTTCTTAGCCGGGGAGTTCAAAGCGTCTACTCCAGGAAAAGGAAGTAGACATGTTTGGCTGAGGAGTGGAGACAGCTCGAGAAGGAGCAGCGTCGAAGAGGGGGAGGCCTCTTCGACAAAACTGAAGTTTCTAAATGCATATGGAGCTACACAGTGATACTACATTGAGAAAAAAAAAAGCCTTAAAAAGCTCAGTATGAGTGGGCCCCCTGGCAGAGGCCTGCTGTAATCAAAGCTACCATGGATACCAGGGCATGGAGGGCACAGGGTATTCAAGGCTTGCCTGGGATAGAACATAAGCTCAAGGCCAATTTGGGAAACTTAGACCTTCCTTGTGTCAAAATAAAGATTAATGTTTAAAAAGGGGTCTAGGTAGTGGTAGAGGACTTGTCTAGCATGCACGAGTTTCTAGGTTCACTCTAGTGCAAAAAAAAAGTACGAATCCTTGGAAAACAGACAATAAAACAAAACAGAGACCCAGCGGTGACAGCAGAAACTTTAAATCCCAGCACTTGGGAGGCAAAGGCAGGGGGATCTCTGAGTTCAGGGCTAGCCTGGTCTACAGAGTGAGTTCCAGGACAGCCGGGGCTACACAAAGAAACACTGCCTCCAAAACAAACCAAAGAGGAAAACACCGGAACTGAGGGAAGGCAAAGGAGGTGAGAAAGAGAAGGCAAGAACCTTGGGAGAGGAGGGAACAGTGATGACCAGGAGAGCATGTGACCTCTTACAAGCACAGGCAGTGGCCAAGGCAAACTTTCTGATTCAAGAGTAGAGACAAGGCCGGGCGTTGGTGGCACACGCCTTTAATCCCAGCACTCGGGAGGCAGAGGCAGGCGGATCTCTGTGAGTTCGAGGCCAGCCTGGGCCACCAAGTGAGCTCCAGGAAAGGCGCAAAACTACACAGAGAAACCCTGTCTCGAAAAACCAAAAAAAAAAAAAAAGAGTAGAGACAAGAGGGAGGCAGTCAGGAGGAGTCTGAGCTCTGGGTGGAAGCAGGCAGGTCCCAGAAGAACCTGGAGATAGCTGGAGGGAGCTCTTTCCAATAACAGAGATGACTGAGGTTGGAGGGTCTGAGCATTTAGCTCACAATGAAGTTGGGTCATACGGGAAAGGAAGGGGGACCTGAAATACTAATAGAGGATTAGACTGCATGAGGAACTTCCATACACGGTCATTTCTACATTAGCGTCCATTAACTTACCCTCAACATCACTGACCCGTCTTTTCTAATTGGTTAAACCTACTCCATGAGACCCCAGATCTTTTTTCAGGTCTAAACATTTGTTTAACTTTGCCCTGCTCTTCTCCAAGCATGTTACCTCTCCTCTACCATTGAGTACCTTTGCTAGAATCTCAGGAAGGTGCTGAACTCCCAACCTGGCAACCATGCCCTCCCTAGGCCTTGGTGTTGGTTTTTTTTTTTTTTTGAAGTCCTTTTGGGCTGTGAGTCTTCCTATTTGCTTACAACCTTTTATATCTTTGATCTGCTAACTTTTGTGTTACTGTGAGGTCTAATCTTTGTTTTGGTTTTTCGAGACAA
The DNA here is from genome assembly GCA_902168405.1 of Peromyscus aztecus. Classification (NCBI taxonomy): domain Eukaryota; kingdom Metazoa; phylum Chordata; class Mammalia; order Rodentia; family Cricetidae; genus Peromyscus; species Peromyscus aztecus. Next base: position 8,008 of record CABHPQ010156975.1, on the reverse strand, counting down.
GGTTTCTCTGTGTAGTTTTGGTGCCTGTCCTGGATCTTGTTCTGTAGACCAGGCTGGCCTCAGACTCTCAGAGATCCGCCTGGCTCTGCCTCCCAAGTGCTGGGATTAAAGGCGTGCGCCATCACCACCTGGCTCATGGGGTCTAATCTTTATTGATCAGGGTGACGGTCTCCTTTCCCCCACCTCACTCTAGTCATTTATATCCTAAAAAACATGATTAGGGGCTGGAGAGATGGAGCAGTGGCTACTGCTCTTGTAAAAAACTGGGGTTCAGTTCCCAGCACCCACATGGCAACTCACAACCTTTTGTAATTCCAGTTCCAGGGGGGATTAAACACCCTCTTCTGGACTCCATGGGGACCAGGCATGTACATAGTATACACACATATATGCAAAGCACTCATACATGTAAAATAAACTGTTATTAATGTAAGAGACTCTAGATTCAGTAATACTCCTCCAAAAAGTCGTGTTTTTATTTTAGTAATTAAATTGGCTGAACTTAACACTCCCAGGGTCTACCCCCTCGACTGTGGGCAGCAACTGAAAGCCATGTTTCTGGCCTTAGGAACACTGGAGACTGCTGTGAACATGTCCAGTTCCGTGGCGACAAGATTCAGAGTATATACATATCACTCCAACATACCGTCTCTTGGCTATCCCCCTCACTTTCCATCTCTGTTCTGTTCTGCTGCCCCCTTTTTTCTTCAAGCAATAGTTACCCCAGTTTTAGACAGCCACTGTACCTCCAAAGCCAAAAAAACAAACATCCACTGCTAAACCTTCTGCTGTTCAATCCTCACAGTCTCTCTCACACACACACACACACACGTGCCAAGACACCTATGCAGGCAAAACACCCACATACCTAAGATAATAAAAAATAAAAAACCTAAGCCAGGTGGTTTAATCCTTTAATCCCAGAACTCTGGGGGCAGAAGTAGGATCTCTGAGTTCAAGGCCAGCCTAGTCTACTAACTGAGTTCCAGGACAGCCAGGGCTACACAGACAGACAGTCCACATTTGTAGTCCAGGATTGAGAAGCTTAAGCAGGAGGTTCAGTGTTAAACAGGGCTACACAGAGAGTTCAAGACTGGCTGGCTTGGGCCGATCTTTAAAAAAAATTAACAAAAAAGATTTTTGTAGGAAAAAATAACATGTAAAATAGGTTGTAGAAAAATGATTTACCCTTTATTATGTATTTATTTTGAGAAGCAAAGAGTGGCTCATTTAAAAAACTTTTATTAACAAATTAGTATTTTAATATTTTATTCTTTGAGAATTTCATACATGCATACAAAATATTTTAATCATATTCACCCCAATCCTCCCCATCCAAGCATTAACCCCTCATCCCCAAAGTAATATTTATTAAACAATAGGCTTAGCACTGATAGTTATGAAACTATAAAAGCCTTCTCTACTTTCTAGAGTGTAGCAACCTAGTTCCGGGTTAGTTCAAACTAAGATAAGCAAGTGCACACTAGTCTGTTTATAACTCAGTTAGCACGCTAGTCTCTATCTGTTTGGAAGGATCTCTGGCTGGATTGCACTGGATCAGCAGGGGCAGAATGACCTCGACTACTCAGCTCTTCATTCTCTCACGCTGTAAGAATCTCTAATAGACTTTAATCAATGATAACTAAAAGATAGAGTTGGCAGAGGAATGATGAGCTTTTTTGAGCTACTTACTCATGGCTATAAATACAAAGGTTAAAAAAATCTCTAGCACTACATGATAAAAGGCTTTCTACGCTGATTGTAACTTGGTAATTGTAAAATGGTAATCATTTTTAGATTGAGAGTGTGTAACATTTGATTATTTAAGAAATGAGTGAACTCATCTGGCTTTATTTGTGAGACAAGATCTCACTATAGCCTAGACTGACCTGGAATTTACTATGTAGCCCAGGCTAACCTTGAACTCTATATTCTCTTGCCTCAAGCTCCGGAACGGTGGGATCATAAGCATATACCATTATTCTCAGCAAGAATGAAAGAATGTACAGAAATCATTTCCCCCTGGAACAGTGCATCCTATCACTAACTACACAGTACAGGTTATGCAGAACTGTACAGATGCTGAAGCCCCACCACAAAATAACCTGAAGAATTGCTGGGGCTGGGTTCTAGGACTTTTATTTCATTTTATTCAAGATGGAGGCTTTTGTGCACAGACCCGATGACCTGTGTCCAATCTCTATATCCCACAAGGTGGTAGGAGAACTAACCCCAGAGAGCTGTCCTCAGACCACTCACATAGTTTTAAAAGTAAATAATTAAAAGCCGGGCGGTGGTGGTGCACACCTTTAATCCCAGTACTCGGGAGGCAGAGCCAGGCGGATCTCTGTGAGTCCGAGGCCAGCCTGGTCTACAGAGTGAGATCCAGGACAGGCACCAAAACTACCCAGAGAAACTCTGTCTCAAAAAACCAAAACAAACAAACAAACAAATAAATAAATACTGCTATTATTTGAGAGATGACTCAGCTAGGTTTGATTTCCAGCACTTAAATGGCAGCTAACAATTGTCCATAACTCCAGTCCAATGGGATGGATCCAGTGACTTCTTCTGGCCTCCATCGGCACTATACACACATGGTGCACTTACATATGGGCTAAACACCCATACACATAAATTTAAAAACCTTTATTGTATGCATGATCTGAGTGAGTACAAACCCACACATACATGCTACAGCATGCATGCAGATGTCAGAATAGAATCATTTTTCTCCTTCCATGGGGGTTCTAAGGACCAAATTCAGGCCATCTGGCTTGTCTGGCAAATGCTTTTACCTGCTGATCCACACATAGAACACACACATCCCCACCCCCACAGAGTCCCTGCAGGCCTTTTTTTTTTTTTTAAAGAAACTTCCCAGGAGATTCTAACAGACACTTTAGTTAAGAACCTCTGCTTCAGAAGAACAAGAAGCTAAGGAAACCCAAAAGAGCATCTTACACTCTAACACTCCACTTGGTATTTTACAGACTACAAAACCCGATTTACTTTCTAGATTACAGTAACTCTGCATTAGTTCAACTACAGAACTGGGACAATTTTATACTTATTTATAAAGAAATGATTTCAAGGGGCTGAAGAGATGGTTCAGCAGTTAGGAGTACCTCTGCTCCTGCTGAGGACTTGGGTTTGGTTCCCAGGACCCATATTAGGCAACTTATAACCAATCACAACTCCTGGAAATCTGATGCCCTCTTCTGGTCTCCAAGGGCACGTGCACACATGTAGTTCACACACATAGGAACATGCACATACACAGAGGTAAAATAAGAAAATTAAAACTATTGCACATAAGTTTTCAAAGAATTATATTGATTATGTTAGATAAATAAGTACCAACAATTGTTCTAAATGTGACCTCAAACTAAAAACTGGGGTAGTTTCAGGAAGTCAGACATGCTGTGCACACTGTAACTCTAGCTCATGGAAGTCTGAGGCCTGAGTTTAGGAAAACCTATCTCAAAAAGAAAACAAGCAGGGAACTTGAGGAAATAGCTCAGTCAGTAGAGTGTCTGCCACTCAAATATGAGGACCTTGGTTCAGAGCCCCAGGACCCTTATTTAAAAATATAGTGTGTGTGTGTGTGTGTGTGTTAGGAATTTAGCAGAGTCACTGAGTCACTGAATCGGGGTACATATTAGAATGAACAGCTGTTTTCCTTTAGAAGTACTTTGACCTTGAAGAATCCTTGTGGAAAACAGTAACTGTTTTCTATGACTGGTAAAATTGTTATGCTGAAGGGGCATTGTAGCCATCCCATGACTTTGGTCACAAGAAGCCTCAGACACACCTGAGGCCCTTGTATTATTGTGCATTGCAAAAGATACATAATAAAGGACCAGAGTCATGGGGGCCTGTAATGCTCTCTCTTAGTTTAGTAAGACATGTATATTAAATTAGGGACCTTGGTATGAATAAATACTTTGTGTAACAATCAGTAAATATGTCTTTATATGGCTGTTCTGGGTTCAGTCCATTAGAAAGCTGGCTCTTTCTGCTGCCACACAGTCCTTAACATTTCATCTAGGAGTGCTTTCTTTCTTCAGCTGACCTGCACTGCACAGCGTACCCCAACATTCATGCGCGCGTGCGTGCATGTGTGTGTGCTGCTGGGGCTGGAAAGATGGCTTAGTGGTTAAGAGCATTTGTTCCTCTTATAGAGGACATGAGTTTAGTTCCCAGCACCCACACTGTGTCTCACAACCATGTTACTCCAGTTCCAGAGGATGTAACAGTTTTCTGGCCTCAGTAGGCACCAAGCACACATGCACATAGACAAAATATCCATACACATAAAATTTTAAAAAGTTTTTTAAAAAAACTTAAAAATGTGTTTGCTGAGGCCTAGGGAGATGGCTCAGCAGTTAAGAGACAGTACTGGTTTTCCAGAGGACCCAGGTTGATTCCCAGGACCCACACCAGGAAGCTTACAACTGCCTGTAATATCAGCTCCAGGGGATCTCACAGCTTCTTCTACTCAAGGGTACTGGACTCACATGTACAACCCCCTCCCATACACATAATTAAAATAGAAATAAAATCTTTCTCTAAAATGTGTGCTGCAGAGATGTACAGCCGGACTAGTGCTCTAGGGGCAGGTAGGCAGACCCCTGGGGCTCACTAGCCAGCTTAGATAAGTCAGTGATCTTCAAGCTCAGTGAGACACTTCCTCAAAAAACTAAGGGTTCTGAAGAAACCGAGGAAGACACCCAACATCAACCTTTGCCCTCACACGCACACACCCAGACATAAACACCCAAGGAAAAGAAACAGAAATGATCTAAACTCAACAGTAGGAAGGTGGGAGACAGGAAAGGCCACACCATTTCCAAATTTTCTGTTGAAAAGTATTCCTAGGAAAAAGAAGCATTTCTTCTCATACTCCTTTAAATGTATTTCCATAGTGTCTAAAAATGACACAGACCTGCTGCATCTGAAAATGCAGTCCCAGATAAAAATCTGCCATGAACCCTACATATCTACTCACAACAATTTACAGAGAATGTAGAGAAGGGGGCACCGTGGCTGACACAGGAAGGGCAGTTACACGCTAGAGCCCTTCAACAGGGCAGACAGCAGCCTTTACCAGCTCTTACCACCATGGTGTGTATGTGCCTGATAAAGCACCAAGCCAAGAGACCTTGGAAACAAAAATCTCAATACAGGAAGAAAAGGACATGGTTCTTCTTGATTTATTCTAAAGACCCCGTTCTGACAGAGCAAAAGAAAGTCCTCCGAGAGCAGGGATCGTCAGAGATGACAGAGCTCAACAGACCTAGAATGCAGTGCACAAGAGCAACTACGGCTCCTGGGAGTACTTACACCAGCACTTCCTGTCAGGGAACTACAGCTGTGAGCACACTACCCACGTGGCCCCGCAGAGGCCTCTTTTTAGACCCTCTGCCTAAAAAGCCTGGTGTTTCAGAATAGAACATTGGTTTTCATCCATAACTAAGAAAGCAATGAACCAGAAAAATCTCAAAAACTTAACAATATAGAAACATTTTTCCTAAATAAGTTTTTTGTTTTCTTTTTCTTCAAGACAGGGTTTCTCTGCTTGGCCGTCCTGGATCTCACTCTGTAGACCAGGCTGGCCTTGAACTCACAGAGTTCCACCTGCTTCTGCCTCTTGAGTGCTGGGATTAAAAGCATGCATCACTCACAGCCCAGTTTATTTTATTTTATTTTTTTTTTTGAGGGAGAAGAAAAAGGCTTAATAAAATGAAACCAGAAGCCTGGCAAAGGGCTGGGGATATAATACAGCTCAGTAGTGGAGGCCTTGACTAGCACTCACAAGATGTCAGGTTTGCTCCCCAGAGCATAACCAAGAATAAATATAATCAACTAGTAATCAAAACTCATACTAGCTTTAAACACTTTTTCCTCTACGTTTTTTTGGGCTGGTAGTGAAACAGGGGCTATTATGTACCCCTGGCTGTCCTGGCACTCCCTCTGTAGACCAGGCTGGCCTCACACTCAGATCCACCTGCCTCTATTGCCCATGTGCTGGGATTAAAAAAGTGTGCATCACTTTTTATGTGCACCAGTCCTGGCAAAACATATTTTATGCGTGTACTTGCATGAATTCAGGTGCACCACATGTACACAGAAACCAGAAGGAATCAGATTCCCTGGATACCCCAGACAGTGCTGGGGACCAAACCTGGGTCTTCTCCAAGCACAGGAAGAGCTCCTACCTGACAAACCATCTCGCCAGCCTAAGGAAGAACAATTGAGGGGCCTAACTGACGGCATAGAGATCAAAAGCCCTGAGTCCTCAGCCGGCACAGGCAGCTATCCACTGCAGCAGGATTTTCTTTTCGGCCTTCTCTCAAAGGACTCAGGTTCGCATGCTCTGTGGAATAAGTAAGCAGAAGGGGGGCACAGGAAGTGGTGTAGAACTACTTCACCATTCATCAAGATAAGAACACCTGTACTGCTTTTCTAAGAGAAATCTACACTAATACAGCCCTCCAACTCTTGTCTAGCTGTTACTACAAAAAAATGGACAAACTGGTCAAATACTACCTACAGCCGGCACAGACTAAATCACTGGGGGTGGGGGTGGGGGCATTATACAACACTTCCCAGCAGCACAGCCACGGTCAGGGTATCTGACTGCCAAGCCACTTGGGCCCCTCCTCCCCAGCTAGACAGCCTGGCTCCTTTGCATTCCCCTCAGGAGATAGGGTGGAAGTACATAGCTCCACTTTGTAAGGCATAGAGGGCAGCTGAAAGTCCTGCTTGGCCTCTCTGGGCAACCACAGGCGCCAATAAATCAGCCACAGGCGATTCTCTCATCCCCCTTCCCGGCTTGAAGTGGGAGCAAGACATAATGCACAAGAACACTGACTAGACTTGGAAGATAAGTGATCTAGGCTTACATTCCTCTGCAAGTGACTGTCACCACAGCCAGGTATCTCTCTCTGCCTCATTTCTGCAGGCTTAGAACATATTTGTGGCACGGAGACCAGGCTACCTTTTTAAGGGAATTCACCTGTGAAAACCGCTGGCAAAGGGCAGCACATAAAACTAAACAAACATCGACAAAAACCCCCGAGTGGAAACTCTTAATAGCTAAAAAAGATACAGCAGTGGGCACAAATGTCTAGTGTGTGTGAGAGTGTATGTGTGTGGGGAGCTCTTCTTGCTGACCACCCCCGCCCCCAATGTTTCACAGCTTCCTAACTGCATCCCAGCCATCTGAACTATTTCATGTCTATCTATCCCACTGTCTGGCAGTGGCTGTTTACTCTTAACTATAATATACCCAGGCTGTTAAGACTGATGCCTAACCCGAAAGAAGAAACAGTGGCCAGACAAGGTGGCATAAGCCTGTAGTCCCTGAACCCAGGAACCTGATGTAAGAGCGATCCCTAATTCTACAATAGCCTGGACTAAACTTAGAGCAAGGCTCTTGTCTCAAAACAAAAACAAAAACAAAAACAAGCGTCAATGCTTAGCCCTGTGAATATAAGGTTGACTTGGTGTTGGGGGTGTGGGAAAGGAAATGAGCTTTTGGCTCCAAGATACGCTGTGCACAACTCACCCAGAAACAGTGCCGTGCCTAAGACTCTCTAGAGTCATTCCAAGGGCCAGGCCTAACTTCTCACTCAACCTGAGAAGTCCTGCAAGCCAAGCGTCATCCCTTCTGGTGGATACATTGTCCGGAGCAGGCTGAACTGACACGGCAGACCTGGTACAAGTTCAGTGGCAAAACGTGTCTGCAGCTCTAAACCTAACCATGAAAGGTGCGGGATCTTCATCAAGCAACACTATACGCTCTTTAGGTCCGGTGTCTTCTGTGAAATGAATGAGAGATGAACTCGATTTTACCCAAGGTCCTTTTCAGTTTTGAAAAGCCCAGATTCCAAGATATACTTTAATCCTGTCCATCAATAGCTCTGCAGCTTTTTAAAGGACTTGCTCGAGGCCCTAGAGGAAGAACGGCAAGTTTTAATCCCTTAGAGGGATACGGGAGTTA
>CABHPQ010156973.1:6728-19318 GCA_902168405.1 Peromyscus aztecus | reverse complement strand
CACTAAGCCTGGCAACATTTTAGTTTTTAACATTGGAGCCAAGGAATATTATCCTGTGACTTTTGCTTCAGGAATTCGTTGGCTTTTTCTCTGCTGCCTAATAAGGATCTGGGGATTTTTGACAAGATTGTTGATTGTTGTAGAATCACAAGGTCACTTATTTTGTGTCCATTTCACACTCTTTTGAGCTAAATTGTGGAGGCATACTGAGACCCCTCCTCCATGAAGATGGTAAGATGTACATATGTCTGTCAGACCCCCAACACACACACACACACACACACACACACACACACACACACACAGGGATTTGCGTGCGCACACACGCAGGGATTTGCACACACACAGGGATTTGCACACACAGGGATTTGCACACACACAGGGATTTGCATACACACAGGGATTTGCATACACACACACACACACACACACACACACACACACACACAGGGATTTGCAGGCTCTGGTGCTGTAGACGCCCCTCTGCCCGGGTCTACTCTGCACTGCAGTGCGCTGCCCAACAGCAGCCCCACGGCTGCTTTCCTACCTGCCCGGCATCTGCTTTTGTTCTCTGCTTTTACGGTGACTGTTCTGAACAGGCTAAGTAAGATTAGGTCACAGCAGTGGGAACTGGAAAAGGAGGGCTGAGATGTCCAAAGTGGATCAGAGCCTGGTTGTGAGTGAGGGTTACATCAGTCCGTTGTGGCAGCCCAGGACCCACATGTCTTAGCTTGGGAGGCAAGGGCACTGCAGGGAACTCCTGTTTGAGGGTGTCTCAGGAGAGGACAGAAAAGAAGGAAGGAGTTTTGTGGAAAGGGGGCCTCCACAGCCCACCCCCTACATACAGTGCCCTGCCCTGCCCCGTCCCAGGCAGCCCCAGTCTCCACAATGCCCAGGAGGCCACTGAGACCTCCCAATTCAGGGAAGCAGGAAGGAGGCTGTCCCATGTGGTACACCACCGCCCACCTCCTGCTGTCCCAGAAATGAGGCACTGATTAGCAATGCAGTGGCCTCAGATGCAGCCTTCTTCCTAAAATAAACTTCTGTGAAACCATGAAAATAACGTATCCTAACTGCAGAAAACCACAGCCTACTGTCCCTTCGTTGGGAGGAGCCCTAGAAGGTTGGCTCTCCTACCAAGGGACGCATACTCAACCAGAACTGAAGGCTTTAGGCTGCCATGTGGACCAATCCACTTTCTTTGCTCAGCACCTTCACGCAAAGTACCTGATGTTACCCTAGAATTCTTCCTGAAAGCTGTCTTCATAATAGAGGCCCCTCCAAGTGTCTCTGCAGTGTGTCAGTTCCTGCTTGTCATGATCTTGGCCTCAGTTGCATACCTCCTCTTACTGCCTTTGTCCACATTGCATGCATTCCATTTTGTTTTGAGATAGATTCTCATGTAGCCCAGGCTGGCCTCAAACTCACTATGTAGCCAAGGGTGGCCTTGAACTCCTGATCCTCTGCCTGTACTTCTCAAGTTCTGGATTACAAGCATGTACTGCAAGAATCAGTTTCTGCAATACCGGGGATGGAACCCATGCCTTATGACATTTTTTAAGATAGGCTATTCCTATGTAGTGCAGGGTGGCTTTGAACTTGTGATCCTCCTTCCTTGGCCTCTTGAGTGTTGGGATTACAGGTGTCCCTCCACACCAGGCTTCCTTTGTTTCTGTATAAGTGAGGCTGAGTTCTTCTGATATGGTTATTTATAAATCATTTCTACTTGCAGAAGAAATATGTAGTCAGCCAGCCATGGGGCTCCCTGTGTGTGTGTTTGCAGGCTCCCACACTCTCCCTATCAATCCTGACAGCTGGCATCTTGCCAGGCTCTTGAGGCTAGCCCCAAGTGGGTCAACTGGGGGTGGGAAGCATAGCACTCTGAACCAACAGTATGGAAGCTGCTAGAGCCTCCAGGCTGTGACTGTCCTGGGGGAGGGCGGCAGAGGCTAGTGCCAAGACAGTGAACCGAGTCCCAAGGGTTTCTCCTTGGAGTTTCTGAGGAGTTAGACACTCTGCATCAGTCAGCTTTGTCAAGAGTTTATAGGACATGAAGTATATGCACAGTGAGCCTTACCACTAGTGGTTGCCAGGGAGGAGGCAAGGAGAAAACTTGTAGCTTTGAGGTACCCATTCTGTCAGGCCCTTTACCACACGTAATTAGACCTGTCCAGTCACCTGGGGAGGGAGCTGTTCGTCATTTTAAGGTGAGTCTACCAATGCACGAACATGTGAGATGAAGTTCTTAGGGTGGCTAAGAGGTAAAGCTGGCACAGAAACCCAGGTGGTGGGTGGCAGGACACGGGCTCAGATGCTTGGTGTTAAGGGCAGTTGGGGCCAGAAGAGGAACAACGGTAACCTTAAGGTGTCCCCAGAGGAGCAGACTCACTGTATGCATCAGCGGGCAGCAAGTCAGAAGCCGGGAACCATGGGGCCCAAGCCATGGCTTGAGACCCAGAAGTTTGGAAAACTCCCACTGTCGTGTTCAGGAACATTCCAAGCAAAGTTTGCTTAGGGGCCCAGAATAGCAAGTCCTAGCCAAAAAAGGATAATTATTCAGTTACATGAGAACTGAAAATTAGGGAGTTAGAGCCAGAACACGCTTCATAACTATTTTGAGTCCTCTAGCTATCTCTGTGTTCTTTGAACAGAAGCATGTCCGCCCTCCAAAGGGAATTCTTTTATCTCAGCTCACTGATAGAACACGCACAATAGTTACTGAAAGCCTCAGCTGTCACTTCTGCATAAACAAATGGGATGCATCGGGCAGCCATCCTCACAGTGCAGATATTTTTAGAGAGAGGTGGCTTCCATCTAGCAGGCTAATGTATCAGGGAGAGAGAGTCCAGGTCCCAGAATAGCAGGGCCACACACTCAGCCTCCTGCAGCCTTAGTGTGCAGTCTGTGGTGACCTGGCTTCCAGAACCAGGGACTCCTAACTATTCCGGTCAGCTGAGAAAGAGAAGGCACCTCCTGCCAGGCCACATCCCCAGACTACAGAGGACTTTGTTCCGGATGATTTGTCACCAGAACTGTCTCTGGGTTTGGGTGGACAAGGACAGTCTACACCGCTAGTACCTGGTTGACCAACGTCAGCTCCAAATGTGGTCTTTGACTTTAAACAGGACACATTGAGTACTTGCGATGTTTGGAGTCTTTCCTGATGAGATCCAGGCTGCCCCAACTTCCTACGGCTTTTCCCACTTGTGTTCTCTAACTGAACCATGAGTCCTTTGCTTGCTTTGAAAGATCAAGCTTCCTTGGCCCAGGGGGCCTCTGGCTTGCCTGTCCCTGGAGGGAAGTCAGCATTAATTACTATAGGCACTGCTATTCCTCAGTGTGTTTTTATGCCTGAGACTCTTTCTCGGGCATTCAGGCTTTGATGCGTGCTTGATAGTCTCTGTGTATTTGTTGTTTGTTGCTATGGAATAATCCTTTTGTATACTGTGAAAATGTGTTGCTCTCATTGTTAATAAAAAGCTGATTGGTCGATAGCTAGGCAGAATTTTCGGGGCAGAGAGAAGCCTGGGAAGAAGGGCGGAACCTTAGGAGTCTCACCAGACTCGGAAGAAGCAACATGGGAAGTTTGTAGATGAGGTAAAGGAGCCACAGGGCAGCACACAGATGAACAGAAATGGGTTAATTTAAGTTGGAAGAGCTGGCTGGAGACAAGCCTAAGCTATTGACCAAACATGTATAATTAATATTAAGTCTCTGAGTGGTTATTCGGGAAGTGGCTGGCAGAACAGAGCTGATCCCGGTCCCAACAAAAAACTCCACCTACAGGTTGTTGCTTTGTTTTGAATCCTGCTTGGGGCTCTCTGACTTTGAGTTTTTTATTTAATGTCTTTCATTCATTTGGGACACTTCTCTGGCCATTATCTTATCAAATATATCTTCTGCTGCATTCCCCTCCCACCTCTGGGACTAACCGGCAAGCTGGAGTTGATATCACACCTGGTGGTATGATGTACCCATTGGATCCCTCTGCAATGCCTTCCCATCTTTTTCCTCGTTGTGTTCCAGTTGGTGTAATTTCTCCCCTCCTGTCCTCCATCTCTCCAACTCCTCCTCTAGCCATGCAGTCTGCTGCTGAGCAGCCCGGCCAAAGACTGGTCTTTTAAAAATTAGATTTATTCACCAGACGGTAATGGCGCATACCTTTAATCCCAGCATTCAGGAGGCAGAGCCAGGCAGATCTCTATGAGTTCTAGGCCAGCCTGGTCTACAGAGCGAGATCTAGGACAGGCACCAAAACTACACAGAGAAACCCTGTCTCGAAAAACCAAAAAAAAAAAAAAAAATTAGATGTATTCACTGTGTTTTATGCATGACTGTTTTGCCTGCACCATATGTGTGTATACCGTATGCATGCTTGGTGCCAAGTAAGTGATGATTGTGAACCACCATGCGGGTGCTGGGAATCGAAACCCAGTCCTCTGAAAGAGCAGCAAGTGCTCAGAAGTATGATCTTGGATGCTTTCTAATCCCAGCAATCTTCCTTCCCACGGCTTCCTCCTCCTCCCCCTTCCTCTTCCTGTTTCTCCCCCAGTCTCATTTTGAGACAGGGTCTCACTCGGCTGGCCTGGGACTCACAGTTCTCCTTCCTCTGCTTCCCAAGTGCTGAGACGGCAAGCCCACACAGCACACCTAGAACCTTTTGACTCTGGGCTTCCAGCGCTGCTGAAGTCCCGCGTCCGTCTATGTATAGCCCCTTCCTTTCTTGCTAGACCTTTTTTGTCCGATCATTGTAAGGCGCTTGTCTTGCCTTAGCATGATGAAACGCTAAGGTAGGCTAGTCAGCCCATAGTTTTGGAGGTTCTGGCGAGGGACCTGTGGTAAATGGCAATGGTAGGGGTCTGTTCAGAAGCAAGTGCTGCCATGCCAGACAGAAAGCCGGAAAGCCTGGTGGGGCCAGGCTCAGGCTCTTGCAGCCACCCTCCTATGGGACCATCCTAATCCCTGACCTGAGAAGATCCCTGGTCAGTACCGGCTCCAAGTAGCGCTACACCGCAGCACTGTCTGACCATCACAGTCTAGGTCATCCACCTCTCCTTTTGTTCTTGCTGTTTTCAAGCAAAATGCTTCACAGTTTTCAGTTGACTGCTGAGTGTCCTGTGTGGTAGAAGCTGAGGTAAAAAGAATTTGTAAGTGGAAAGAGGTAAGCCCCCTCTGGCAGTCGGCTAGGTGGGATTCCAGCCATTCTGACAGGAGTCGCGGTAGGTGAAGGATTTATTGTTGCTGTGGTCATCTTCAGTGCCCCATAGGCTTTAGATCTCCCTGCAGATGGGCTGACATTGCTGTGTTCAGGGAAGGATTCAGGCACGGAAGGACAGTCCCCAGTGTGGTCCTCAGCCTCCAGCTGTCCCCTGTGTCCCGTGACACTATTCCTGAGGAGACACTATGCAAACATCTACTCAGCCCAGATGGGAAGCCTATGACAGACCGAAGTAAGGCTAGCTCCAAAGTCCATCTTGGTGGGGGAAAGGTTTGTTGGGTTACATAGAGTAATACAGGTGAAAAGCTACTTCAAGAGTATGGTGACTCAGAAGCAGCCTCATTACCGAAGCCACCCCAGCATAGGTGGAACCTTGGAGCTCACTGCATGACTCAGAGGCAGCTTGACAACTCAGAGAGTGGCTTCTAGGAAGTTTTGCTGATCTGAGCCTGGTTGAGTCTCCTCAGCAGGCGTTATAGCTTATATAAGCTTGGGGAAGGAGAGACCTAGTGCATCTGATCAGCTTCAGGGACTTCCTGAGTTGTTTTTTGTTTGTTTGTTTGTTTGTTTGTTTGTTTGTTTGTTTGTTTAGACAGGGTCTTGCTTTGTGGCTGGCCCTGGCTGGCTTCAAGCTTGCTTTGGAGACCAAGCTGACCTTGAACTCATAGAGATCCACCTGCTTCCAGACAACTTTTTTTGCATTTTTTTAAGATTTTATTTATTTTATGTGTATGGGTGTTTTGCCTTCATATACATTAGTGTACCACATGCATGCAATGCCCATGGAGGTCAGAAGAGGACATCAGATCCTCTGGAACTAGAGTTACAGACGGTTGTGAGCTACCATGTGGGTACTGAGACGTGAACCTGGGTCCTCCGCAAGAGCAACAAGTGCTCTTCACTACTGGGCCATCTCTACTACGCTGTCTCTCCAGCCCTGAACTTCCTGGCTCTCGATGAGCTTCTAGCTTTAGAGGAAGTTGCTACATAACACCTGGCTGCCTGTGTCACCCTGTGAAGCTCCCCAGCTGTCCACAGCACAGATCACCGCCTCCAGAGTCACTAGGGAATGGGAGAGGCCTCTGTCATCATCAGCCATCATCAGTTTAGATGTGCCCTCAGCCACAGCATCTGCAACAGCTGTGCTCTGCCTGCTGTCTGGGGCCAGGAGATGAGTGGGGTAGAGGACAGGGCTCTACAGAGTCTCCTGATCACCCCGTTGTAGAAAAAAACCTCTGCCTGGCATCCTGCAGGGCGCTAGGCCCACACCAGGAGGGCAGCAGTGATGCCGCTCCAGCAGGACTCGGGGATGCGTGGTGTGCCGTGCCCGTTCCCTGCCGCCCCCCATCCTTATCACCAGCATCCACTGGAATCTTTCTCGTGGAAACAGGCGAGTCGGCAGGCCTGCCGGAGTTTCAGGCCCCAGCAGTTCTACACAGGCTCCAGCTCGGGTGCTGTCAGCCAGCTACATGGAGCAAGGCCCCCACTTTCTCTGGGTAGTCTTTTCTTCCTCCACTTGGCCACAGTTCTGTGTTCACTCATAAATTAGGGTGACTTGGAGCTCTACAGCCCGGCTCTGATGGATCCCAGCAAGTGTGAGGTTTTGTGGTTGTTCAGTGAGAACTGTGACACTTGCACACCCTAACTGGAAACAGCAGTGGGTCACCTTATATTCTCTCTGTCTCTCTCTCTGTCTGTCTCTCTCTGTCTGTCTGTCTGTCTCTCTCTGTCTCTCTCTCTCTCGTGAGTGTGTATTTGTGAGAGAGTGTGTGTGTGTGAGAGAGAGAGAGAGAGAGACAGAGCGTGTGTGAGACAGAGAGAGAATGTGTGTGTGTGAGAGAGAAGAGTGTGTGTGAGAGTGTATGTGTGAGAGACAGTGTGTGTGAGAGTGTGTGAGAAAGAATATGTGTGTGAGAGTGTGTGTGAGTGTTTTTTGTGAGAGAATGAGTGTGTGACTGAGTGTGTGAGAGAGTATGAGTGTGTGTGTGTGACAGAGAGAGTATGTGAGAGAGTGTGTGTGTATGTGAGAGAGTGTGTGTGTATGTGAGAGTGTGTGTATGTGAGAGAGTGTGTGAATGTATATGTGAGAGAGTGTGTGTGTGAGAGAGAGAGTGTGTGTGTGAGTGTGTGACAGAGAAAGTGTGTGTGTGTGTGTGAGAGAGAGAGAGAGAGAGAGAGTGTGTGTGTGTGTGTGTTTGGTATATGTATGTGTACACAGGTGGGTACAGGTACACTTGCCTGTGTGTGCACACATGGAAGCCAGAGGTCAATATCAAGTGTTTTCCTCTTTCGTTCTCCATTTCATTTTTTGAGGCACGATCTCTCACTGAACCTGGAGATTCCAGTTTCAGCTATACTGGCTGGCCCACCGGGCCTCCAGGATCTGCCTGTGTACCCTTGGGTCCAGACTCATGTCCTCACGCTTCCATGGCGGGACTTTACCCACTGTCCAAGCTCACGTCCTCACGCTTCCACGGCGGGACTTTACCCACTGTCCACGCTCACGTCCTCACGCTTCCACGGCGGGACTTTACCCACTGTCCGAGCTCATGTCCTCACGCTTCCACGGCGGGACTTTACCCTCTGAGCCACCTCCCCAGCTCTGCTCCACCTTATTTTCTTTTTCATTGTCGCGTTGGGAATGGCTGAGGTCCCTGGCCTGATGCACAGTCTGGTGATGCCATTTCAGCTTGCTCATATTTGCAGAAAAGTGTCTCATGGATGTTGGAGCCGCTGGTCTCCTCGGGCATGTGTGCCCCATGACAGGCAACTGTATTTAGGGGTCACCATGTAGACTCACATGAAACTCATTCCTGCCTCGGGGCTTCATGATGCATGCTCAGCCGCATGAGCCCATGTTCCAGGTAATTCTCAGGCCTGCCTGCTCGGCACAGTTTTCCTAAACATGCACATCTGAGATTTCATGACAGTCCTGATGGGCACCTGTTCCAGCCTGCCAGTCACCACACCTGCACTGTGGATGCACAGAAGCAGAGGGAGCCTGCTCACCCAAGAGGAGCTTGCAAACACCCACAGGGCAGGATCTCATTAAAAACCCGTGCTAGCCTTGTGACTGAGGCCCATTGTGGCTTCCAAACCTCCCAGCAAGTGACATTTGGACCCAGACAAGGAAGGTCCAACATTCAACCAGATCTAGGCCCTGCAGCCAGATGGCAAGAGGGGAGAAGTGCCGACCCTTTGGTCAACCTGTAGCCTTCATGTCCCTATCCTCCTATACAGCTCCAATTCCTCTTCTGTAAGGTCTTGAGTCCCAGAATACCCCGGAGCAAATGAGGCCACACACAGAACCTGCTGGCCCTGTGTCTGGCATACATGAGCACCTAGGGGATGTTGGCAGCTGCAGCCATTGTATGGGGATGTTTACAAAGATCCATGAGGCCATCAGTTCCTTAGGACAGCCACTGCCCCCAAACCCTATAAAGACCTCTCTTCTTATATCATCTATCCAGAAGAGGTCTGGGGGGGGGGGGATGTGAGTTGGGGAGGCAGATGGAGCCCATGCCTTTTTCCTCCACTTCAAGGGGATATTGGATTCTCACGTTCTAGCCTGGAAGGTGACTTGGGAGAACTCCAAGAGCAGGATTCCCTTGGGAATGATTTGTTCTGCTTCATTTAAGGAGAGCCCATGACCACAAGCTCTTCAGAACCAGCCTTCACCGACTCTCCCTAGGGAGCCTTGCCTCCTTGTACCGCGGTGACAGGGAGTCCCGAGACATCCAGAGGGGCCTAGAATGAGCTTGCTTAGTGTGGGCTTCTGGGCTCCGGTGTCTCTGGCAGAAGTAAATCCCCATGGCCTCCTTCAAGCCCCAGAACCCACATTGTGGGGAGAGAACCAGTTCCTACAAGTCATTCTCTCACATCCACATCCACATGGTCTCTCTCTCACATGCTCACTAAAGAAATAAAAAATAAATAAATAACTGTGAAAGAAGTCAGGAGACTTTGCCTAAGCCAGCTCCTTGCCCACAGCCTCTTCTTCCCTACTGATGGCCCACTGTCATTGAGTCAGGAGGTGACCAGCTTAGTGGGGTGCGAGGCCTGTCTGTCAGCTTTGTCCTCAGTCTCTTGGCCTAAGGCTATAGCAGGCACCTGTCACCTCCCCCTCTAACAGCTAGTAAAGGACATCTGGGATTGACCAGGAACTTCATAGGGTCCTTGCCTGCTGGACCCAACCCGGAGCTTTGCCTTGGGGCCCGGCTTCTGGAAGGAGGGGAAAGGCTGCTTTGCCACTGGCTAGACCAGGCTGAGTCCCAGCTGGGTCCCCTGACAGCCTCTTTTTTGTACCCACAGGAGCTACGGGGAGCTCACTTACTGCACCAAGCATGTGGCAGACAAGATTGGCTGTTTCTGGCCCAATCCAGAAGTGGACAAATTCTTCATCGCCATCCACCATCACTACTTCAGCAAATGCCCCATCTCTGGCAGAGCGCTGCGGGACCCTCCCAACAGCATCCTCTGCCCTTTCATCATGCTTCCCATCACCGTCACGCTGCTCATGACTGCACTGGTGGTCTGGAGGAGCAAGCGCACAGAGGGCATTGTATAGGTATCCCGGGCAACGGGGAGTTGGGCTATCATGGGCCTGGCCTAGCAACAGCATCAGCGGCTGATAGCAAGGCAGGCCCCACATTGCATCCTGCTCTAACCTAGTTAGCACAGGACTTCCGAGTGGCTCTGCATTAAGTTGAACATGGCTCTAGCTGGAGGCCTCTAGCAAGGGAGCTTGGGGCACGCTTCTACTTACCTCTGAAAGAATTCTAAGTGCCAGATCTCCAGTATACTCCTCACTATTGTGGACCTTCTGACCTCCAAGCAAGACTGCATAGATGTGTTTGTGGATGCATAGTTTGTGATTAAAAGAGTATTCTTAAACTTGGGACGTGTTCTAAATTCTGGGTAGAAATAACCTATACATGCCAGGTGGTGGTGGTGCACACCTTTAATCCCAGCACTCGGGAGGCAGAGCCAGGCAGATCTCTGTGAGTTCGAGGCCAGCCTGGTCTACAGAGCGAGATCCAGGACAGGTACCAAAACTACACAGAGAAGCCCTGTCTCGAAAAAAGAAAAAGAAATAACCTATACAAGGAGGCGAAGAGTGGAAGAAAAATCAAGCCACCTCTGCAGGTCTGTATTTTATCTTGGGGCCTCTGACCAGATGATACTCAGTCCAAGGTCCCCTGTGTATGCTCAGGGGTTCCCAAGCGATCAAGTGATTCTGATGCCTTTGGTGTCTATTGCACAGTCCCTGATCCCTGATTTCTTTTTTCCTTTTTTTTTTTTGGTTTTTCAGGACAAGGTTTCTCTGTGTAGCTCTAGCTGTCCTAGAACTCAATCTGTAGACCAGGCTGGCCTCAACTCATAGCGATCCACCTGCCTCTGCCTCCCAAGTGCTACGATTTAAAGGTGTGCCCTGCCACCCCCTGGCACAGTCCTTGCTTTTAGTCCTTGGAGGAAATAATCATCCATTCAAGACTATCAAGAACACCTACCACAAGACAGAACCAAGGGCCCTTGATCATAGTACCTTCCCTAAGAAAACCCCAATACACAGGATAAGTGAAGGCCAAGAGGTGCCAGGGAGGTGACTTCCTCTTCTACTCAGCCACGGGCAGCAGGGACAGTATTAAAAAATAAGTTTGAGCTGTGGCAATGCATGCCTGGAATCGAAGCACTTTGGGGGGCCAAGGTTGGAGAATTGCTGTGAGTTTGGGGCCAGCCTGGGCTACTGAGCAGGAAGGGGGAGAAGGAAGAGGGGAAGGGACAAAAGAGATTGGATTCATTTGTAACCTGAACTGGAGACCAGAGTGCCTTCCAGGACTTTGACAAGGAAAGCTACAAGAAGGGGGGGGGGGGGGGGGGGGGGGGGGGGGGGGCGATGGGGACAGGAGGAGGATGACGGCAAGACTCTCGTAAGTCACAGAATCCAAAAGCAGCGAGAGACCTGGGGAGCTCAGCTTGGGAAACCGAGCTGACCCAGTCAGTGTTTTGTTCCCGGAGCTGCTCATATTAACAAGCTCACAGGGTTTCCGGTCAACCAAGAAGGCTGGAGATTGAGGTCATCTTCAAAGCTGTGCTCGGCTAAGCAGGAGGCAGGCAGGGAAGCCCTGAGCCAAGACCCCTCGCCTATCAGCCTTCTAGGGAAGCCTGGTCCACTGGGAGTGGATCTTGATCCATTCGTCAAAAAAGAGCGTTAGTGGTGTCTTCCTGAAGACAAGTCAGAAGTGTGGACCAGAAGTCTTGAGTACTTGTTCTCAGTGACTTCTCTTCTAGGAGTTCATCCCAAGTACGTAATTAGACATGTGCAAAATGGCCCATGGGGCCCAGGAGCGGAAGAGAGGAGACACCCTCAGTGGCCTGACAGAGGACCGCTCCATCAAATTGACTCCAGATGACACCAGGCAACTCAGTTTCCTTAAATGACATTCATGGGGTGTGTTTCACAGGACATGGAGTTCATTGAAAAAAGCAGATTTTAAAACAGGAAATCAAGGTGACCTCTATGATGTGTTTGTTTACACACACAGTCCCTGTCCCCAGGCCACATTAGGCTGGGGGAAAGTCATGTAAT
The DNA here is from genome assembly GCA_902168405.1 of Peromyscus aztecus. Taxonomy (NCBI): domain Eukaryota; kingdom Metazoa; phylum Chordata; class Mammalia; order Rodentia; family Cricetidae; genus Peromyscus; species Peromyscus aztecus. The sequence continues at coordinate 7,511 of CABHPQ010156973.1, read as the reverse complement.
AGGCCTCCCAGAAGACAGAGCACCACACTCAGGTCCGCATCTGGCTGCTACCAACCCAGCGGCTGGACGTCATTTCCTGGTGAAGGGTGATGTAGTCCAACATGAACTGGCTGTTGTAGCTGTGTGTCCTTGAGCAACTAACTCCTCTCTGGTACCCATGGGGGAGATGACTTGGAGTATGTGAACCATCTGCCTTTTCCCAGTGATGGTGTTTGATCTCCTGAGAGACCAAGTAGCCAGTCAGAGGAGCCCCGTCCTTAGGGCCAGGCAGGAAGAGTGATGCCCGAGGCAAGACTGGCAGCTGAGAACAGGAAGGCTGTTCTCATTTTTAAAAAAGATTTCAAAAATTGCATTTATATACAATTCAGAACCTCTTCAGAACCCCTGGAGGTTACAGATGGTTGTGAGCTGCCCTGTAGGTGCTGGAAATGGAACCTGGGTTCTCTGCCTGAGCAGTAAGAGTTTGATTGAGCTTTCTCTCCAGGCCTGGGATGCTTTTCTCTGCGGTTCACCTCTGTGGTGAGCACAGAGGATCTACAGCACAGTACAGAAGAGCAAATTCCTTATGGGACTAAGCCAAGACAGGCTATGGGGTTGCTGACTTTACTCTGTCCATCCACAAATGGTAGAGATAGAAAGTCCCTGAGAGGGGCTGGAGAGATGACTCAGAGGTTAAGAGCACTGATTGCTCTTCCAGAGGTCCTGAGTTCAATTCCAAGCAACCACATGGTGGCTCACAACCATCTATAATGAGATCTGGTGCCCTCTTCTGGCCTGCAGGCA
>CABHPQ010156972.1:0-47457 GCA_902168405.1 Peromyscus aztecus | reverse complement strand
TGTGTGTTATGCACATGTATCTATCATATACCTATATACACATACTGAGCCAGAGGAAGATCTGCTCTATCATGCTCCATCATATTCCCTTGAGACAGTGTCTCTCACCAAATCTGGAGCTAGGCCTGTAAGCAATAAGCCCCAGTGATCCTACTGTCTATGTAGCCTACAACTTTTGGGTTGGTCATGTCCAGTTTTAACATGCATGCTAGATATTTGAAGGCATGTCCTCCTGCCTGCATACCAGGAGCTCTTAGCCATTGAGATGTCCCCCTCTGCACAAAATGAATTCCTGGCTACATAATCCAGATGGTTTGCTATTGAAAATGTATTAAAAATTGTGCATGCCATTAATCCCAGCACTCTGGAGGCAGAGACAGGCAGATCTTTGTGAGTTTGAGGCCAGCCTGGTCTACAAAACTAGTTCCAGTACAGCCAGGACTATTACACAGAGAAATCCTGTCTTGTTAAAGAAAAAAATACTGCTCCAAGTATTCTGCTGCAAGGAGAAAGAAAGAGAGAGAGAGAGAGAGAGAGAGAGAGAGAGAGAGAACTGGCCTATGACCTTTCTAAAAGACATGGATAGAACTTAATTTTTACTTTAGAATGAAAAGTCAAATCAAACCAATTACTCCCTGTCATGACTATGGATGTTACAGCGGTGGAAACTGAGCAGATTTGCTACATTAAAAAGCATGAAAGAATTTTATTATATAAAACTATTCTGTTCCTTTTCCATTTATTCTTACAGTCATACATCTGAAAAGCTCTTTAACAGGTCACCTTGACCATGGACCAACCAAGCTCAATGTGAAGAGCTGGGAGATAATTAGCTGATAAACCACCAACAAAAGTATTCTTTTTAAATGTAAAAAGAAACTGTTCCAAATAAATCAATAATTTTTTTTATTTTAGTTGTCTTATGTTAAACAGAATCATATTTCCTTTTAATTTTTTACATGCTTCAAAGACAACCTGATTTCACTCTCATTGATCGGTTTGACCTTGTGGACATGGGAACAAAAAAGAACAACTTTGGAGAAACTGAGTACAACATTTCTTCAAATCACCTTAAGAATCACTAACCAAATGTTTTATCTTCAGATGGAAGCTTCTGGAATGACCTAGAAGAACAAAATAAGTAGAAACTTAGGTCTAGATTTAGTAAGTAGGGTTTTAATCAAACTGAAACTATAGCATTCACTATGCTTTTGAGAGCTAAAGTAAATTTTACCTCTCTTTGAGGTCAACTACGGTCCTGAACTCTTCTGACTTTAGATTACAAATCATAGTTAATGCAAACATAGTCTTGGTCTGGAAATTTATATTCATTATGGATAAACTAATATCCATGAAACCTGAAAAGGAAAAGAGTTGAACTATTTCTACATACAAAAGAGCTAATAGAGGAAAAATATTTTCCCAGGTTTTCATCCCCAGATATCTGTAGGAAATTAGTTTCAGACATCTCTTCTAATGCTTCTTCATCCACTACACACACACTCACACACTCACACATACACACATACACACAAACATACACAGACAGAGAGAGAGAGAGAAAAAGAGAGAGGGGGGAGGGAGAAACAGAGACAGAGACAGACTGAGAGACTCAGATCCACCCAGGTCATATTTGCATGTAATCTACACATATCCTCTCCTATTTTAAATCATTTCCAGACTATTTATAACACATTATAAATATTATGAAATTAGTTGTTTCAGTGTTTTATTTAGAGAATTATGACAGGAATGATGCTTGTGTATATTCACTACAAATGCAATTTTTTTTAAAAAAAAAAAACATACTCATTAAGTATACATATGGAAGTTTCCGTACAGAGTGGTGGCTAAAAGTCTGGAAAAGTGCAGCAATACTGATATAAATTACTATAACCATTATACTCTGTAGCAAAACAACAGATATGGAATATAAGCAGCAGTTGCTGCTAAAGCGTTAGTTAGAATGTTAATGGGTAACTTTGTGCTCCCTGGTACCGTCAGAACTCCCTGAGCAATGTTACCAGGGCAAAAATAGAGACAAACAGACAGGAATTGTAATGCAATGCAAAAGGAAGTACTCAGTCACTGAAAACATATAGAAATATACACAGGGATGTGTGTGCATGTCTGTGTGTGTGTGTGTGTGTGTGTGTGTGTGTGTGTGTGTGTGTGAGAGAGAGAGAGAGAGAGTGTGTGTGTGTATGTGAAACTAGAATCTATCACATCTTGAAATTTAACTAAATTTTTTAAAAAATGGTGTATTAAAATATTACAAGAACTCAACCAGCAAAATTTAAAGACTTGGCATATATAAATCAGTGTCTACAACAAATAAGTGGAGGTAAATATACAAAGAGATATAGTGGTGTTTGCATGAACCATAGTATTGTACCTACTTGGACTCTGATTAAAATGAGTCATTTATGAAAAAGGTACTTGAACCTACTAGTGAACTTTTCACATTCACTCTATATGTAGTGATGTTTTGCGGTTTTTCTTGTTTGTGTTCTGGTGAAGCAGAGTTATTGTGATTACATTTTTAAATAATAGTTCTTATTTTGTAACTTCATATTGAAGCATGAAATTATATGTATGAATTCTGCTTTATAAAAATACCCAATATGGATAGGAATCGGAGACTAAAATGAGTAGAGATAAAACAATATTGATGCTTGTTCAGGCTTGAAAATGCGAATTCATCTTTGCTATTTCTTCTGTGACAAAGGATAGTAATATGATGATGTAGCAAGTAGATCGATTCACTTGTGTGGAAAAACATACATATCCTGTGCACACCACCAACTTGGTTGCAGCTTGTTTAGCACTGTTGATAATCCTTAAAGCTAAGTTTATCCTTTTCTGTAAACCCCGGGTTAAAGCAAAACGAAGTATAGAAGTTTCTTTTCATATGCTAGTACAATGATGACACAGAGCTTGTGATTAACCGCCCAGTCTCGGGCTTGAGTTAAAACCAGCCCCATGAGAGGTGCTCCATGTGCTACACTGTTAGATTACAAAAACCTGAGACTAGGTAGGACCAGGTATCTAGAGTAAAACCAAACCCTACTGTTCTACAGTAATAAAGTGACTCCCGGGGAAATTCTGCTGTACTGAGGGATCAGTTCAGGGAACCCTGTGGAAGAGGAAATAGAAAGCTTACAAGAGCAGAAGGGATGGAGGACACCAAGGTAACATGGCCCTCTAAACCAACAGGATCTAAGAACTCACACAGACTGGTGCAGCACTCACAGCGCTACATGGATGTGTACCAGATGGAGTTCTAGAGTTGAACGGAGAAGTGGACACATGCCTCCGTTACCAACCTAAAAGCTAATCTCCAATTGATAACAACTTGCAAATAAAAATTTACTTTTCTCCAAAGGAGTCTCACTGGGGAAAGAAACTACTTTCAATGGCAGGCTCATGCCCAGCAGCAGATGGCCAACAGCAAATGAACTCAAAGGCTTCTGTGGGGGTTCTTTACCTCATATGTTGTGATGGAGCGCTTAAAAATATTTTTATCTAGTTTTTAAATTTTATTTAAAATTTAAATAATATATATATAGTCTTTTTCTTACCCTACAGATCCTTTGCATTTATATTATGGCTTCTAGTTTAGTGTCTTTATGGGATTCCTGAGTGCAAAGAGTGGATCTCTGCATCTGAATCTGTTTCTTGTGCCTTCTCTCGGGCTCCTTCCTTCCCATTTGTTTGTTTTGTCCTATTCTAATGTGTTAGTTGTTGTTTTATCTTATCATATATTATCATCACGAAGAAGCCTGTTTGTTTTCTCATGGGAATCAGAAAAAGGGTGGATCCAGTTAAGAGGGAAGGTGAGGAAGGTCTGAGAGGAGCAGAGGAAAGGGAAACTATAATCAGGATGTATAATGTAAGAAAAACATTTTTTCAATAAAAAGTAGAAAGGAATTTCTTTCACTTCCTACAATTTTATGTATTTTGGTTCTAATCTATTTGGGTGGTGTGTGTGTGTGTGTGTGTGTGTATGTATGTATGTATGTCTCTGTGTGTGTCTCAGTCTATATGTGTCTGTGTGTGTGTGTATATGTATGTCTGTGCATAGTGTGTATGTGCGTCTGTGCATATGTTGCTGTGTCTGTCTCTGTGTGCATGTGTTTCTGTGTATGTGCAGGTTAATGTGAAGAGTCCAGAGGAAAACGTCAGGTCCTTACATAAGACTTTGTTTGAAACAGTGTATCTGTTATTTACCTTCGTGGATGTCAGGCTAGGTGACTCCCATTGTTTAAATGAGACACGCCCCATAAATCTTAGCCATTTGAATACTTGGTTCCCAGTCAGTGGCCATTTGAGGAGGATTAGGAAGTCTGGATTTGCTGGTGGAAGTATGTCAGTGAGGGCAGTCTTTGTCATTTTACGTTTTCTCTCTTTGCTTCTTATTTGTAGTTTGTCATGTGAGCTCAGCTGCTGACCCAGCCAAGATGCCTGCTGCATGTGCACATTCTTTCCTGCCATGATGGACTCTTACCTCTCTGGAACTGTATGCCGCATAAGTATTCCTTCTGTAAGTTGCCTTGATCATGGTGTTTTATTGCAACAATAGAAAACCTATGGCAGAAATTGGTACCAAGGAGTGGGGTATTACTGTGACAGACCTGACCATGTGGCTTTTTTGAGAATTGTGGAAGATTTGGACACTTTGGACTAGGAAAGTAGTTGAATACTCTAGGCAGAGTTTAATAGGACATCTTAATAGGAGCTAGGAAGACAGTAGTGCTGAAGGCCATGTGGACTATGGAGGTCGAGCTCCAGAGGTTTCTGAGGGGATCAATATTAGCAACTGGTCTAGAGACTATTCTTGTGATGTTTGGACAAAACCTGTGGATGCTTTTTGCCCTCACCCTAAGAACTTACTTGCACTTAAATTGTAAAGCAATGGACTAATTTCTATGTTGGAGGAGATCACAAGGCAGCCTGATACTGACTCTGTCACATGGTTATTGGGAGACACTTGTATGCAGATTTACAATGAAAAAGAGCAATTTTCTGCTCTAGAATGCAACAACAAACACAGGCTGCTGCAAGTGTGACTCAAGTGGAACTGAGCTCAGCCCAATTTGGTAGTCAAACAAGGCGATGTTGTCTGCATGATTCTTGCGTTAGAGTCATGAAGAACACATGAGTAAATGGGGCATCTTCATCTATAGTTATGGAGAGCTGCTGACACTAGGTTTGTGTCAGGGAGACCGTGAGAGGCCATTGGGTGAAGCTGTTTAAGTGAATTCTGGGTTACATTAAAGACCATGAGATGTTGGCATCCCTAAGGCCATAGGATATATGCCAAGGAGAGATGTACATGGGATGTGGATCCAGTCCAGGAGAAAGAAGGGTGTTACAGGTAACATAGATGGAAGAACAAAGCTAGCTAAGCCCTTTGAAATAGACATGGAGCTTGAGTTTTCTGCTGGCTTTTGATCTTGCGTTGGTTCAGAATTTCCTCACTATGCCCTCTCCCAAATCTTCCCATCTGGAATTGTAATGTATATTCCATTCCAATGTATAGAAGAAGTATATACTTTGCTTTTTGATTTCAATGGGGGTTATAATTAAGAAGTTGCCTTGAGTCTCAGAAGAGACTTTGGGATTTGAACATTTAAATAGTGTTGATACTGCAAGACGATGGTAACTTTTTAAAATGAATTTTGCATTATGATATTGCTACAAGACTATGGGAGAGCCAGGGAGTGCAATGTGGTGGTTTGAATGATGTGTCTCCCACATATCTCAAGTATTTGAATACTTGATTCCAAGTTGCTGGCTGTTTGTGGAAGATTAGGAAGTGTGGCCTTGCTAGAGGAAGTATGTCATTGGAGGCAGGCTTTGAAGTTTCAAAAGAAACATGCCTTTTTGAGTTTTCTCTCTCTGTTCCATGTTCATGGTTCAAGATTATGTGAGCTCTCAGCTAGTGGTCCAGCCAGTATGCTTGCTGCTTGTTTACATGCCTTCCCACCATGATGAACTCTTATCCCTTCAGAGTCATAAGCCAAATAAACCCTTCGTTCCATAGGTTGCTTTGGCCATGGTGTTTTATCTCAGGAATAAAAACCCTAAGACTTTAAGATTCTCTTGTCTCCACCACCCATTTCACCATACGAACACTGGGACTACATACATGTGTTATCATGCCTGACTTTGCATGGGTTCTGGTGATATGAACTCAGGTCATCATGTTTTCCTAGCAAGCACTTTGTCCACTAACATATCTCCCCATACCCATGTACTTAGGACAGATCACGGTACCTAGCATGTGTTGAGAATTGAGAAATATCTTCAAGCTTTTGTTTACTTCATTAGAATCTGGGCATCTTAATCAATTTAGTTGATAGTGGAAAAGTCATAATTTGGTCAGCAATGGCTTTAGGAATCTTTAATTTCTGAAAGTACCAAACAGAGGCCAATAGCTCTAATTTCCTTTAAGTACTTGACCTCAAATTAGCAATTTCCCTATCTATGGAAAGAATAACCAGCTGGGTGGGGTAGAGGAGGGATAGGAGACTGGTGCAGAGATAGTTTTGAACAGGGCCCTCCTGCTCTGTTTAAAATATCCATGTTGTGGTTTAAGTCATTGGGACTGGTTGGTATACAACTACATCTCCCTTGCAGGTGCTCTGAACTCTTAATTACCCAATCATGTACTAGGGATACATTTATATCTTCAACTGGGAGAAAGTTCAAAGGAGAGGGGGATATACAAACAGAGTAAGTAGACCAGAAGAAGCCAAGTCTAGAAGAGGATGAACTTTGCACAAATTGTGTTTGGTTTCAGAGCCATCCAAGATGCAAAGAAGCTATATCCTGTGTCATCAGCAAACCATCTGGAAGTTTCCTCATAAAGTAGCTTCCTGTCCCCCATGTATTTCTTGCTTTATTAGCTAAAATCCCATTACCTTATGCAACATGTGTATGTCGCAGCTTTTGGCAGCATGCATGGAATGTAAAGCTAGGCCTGACCTAAATAAGCAAACCTCTTTCCAAACACATTTCTGTTTGGATTAGAATTCTTTAGAGGATTAAATAGGTCACTGATAGGCACATGTTTGGAGGAGGTTCCTGCTTTAACCCAAGCCTAGTTTAGACACATTTCTTCTTAAGATTTAATTTTCACACTCATGCCTACAGGAATGTCGCAACCCAAATTCCCTGTGCATCAGCATAAACAGAAAAGTGGCAGTGGGTAATACACACCTAGATTTGTGCATGATGGAAGAAAAATAATTCAGAAAATCCACTTAAATTCTACATGTAAAGCTAAAGGAATTTACTGCTTACCAAGTAAATTTGACTTACGGTTTTCTTTGTGCTTTTGCAGCTTCAAAATTAGACACTTCCTATAGAATAAAATAAAATAATTAGTCCAAGAAAATAGGGAGTGGGGTTTTTTTTTGGTATATTATATCTTTTCATGTAAGCTAACTGTAGTTCATTTTGACAATTTCCTCATAGAAAAGACTACCTTTTCTCCTTTATTTTAGTAATGTCTCATAGAATCTTGATGTTAGGGGTTTCCCCTCCTTTCTTGTCTTTTTAACTTTCGGGGTGTGTGTGTATATGTGTGGTGTAGTGTAGGCATGTGTAGTGTATGGTATACACATGTATATATGTACAAGTACAGAGGCCAGAAAAAGACGTTAGCTGTCTTTCTCTGTCGTTCTCCGCCTCATTTCCTTGAGACAGGATCTCTCACTGACCCTGACACTCACTGTTTTTCTGTTACACTAGAGGCCAAAAAACAACCCATGATCTTCCAGTCCCCCACCTTCCTCCAGTGCTGAGTTACAAGAATGTTCAACATCCACACCTGCGTGTTTAAACGGGTTCTAGGAGTGCAAATTCAAGCCCCAATACTTGTACATCGAGTACTCTAACTCACCGAGCCATCTTCCCAGCCCATGTCCTTGTCACTTTGAGGAACTTAAAACGCCTCCGTTACTAAGGTTTATTTTTATTATATAACCCATCACCATTTTAAGTAAAAATAGATCTTAAAAAAATGAAAATATGTAATTTAATTCTTAGCATTTCAGCCCACAAAGACCAAAGGGGAAAGAAATATGACAGAGTATGTTAATTACATTATATCATATCTTCTGTTGAGAAAGATTCAAAAAGTAGCCTGTCACAATATCCTAAGGGTTTTGAAATACATCTGTGACTCCTCTGACCTTTTTCTTCAGCAGCTGAATACGTGTAAAATCCCTCACATTGTAGGAGAAGAATGTCACCACATTTGTTTCCGTCCTTCAAAGAGCTTAATTTTCCCTGGGGCACCTTTAAGAGCTTCCAATTCTCTACTTTTTTCAGCCTTTTCTTTCAAAATGATATACTGAACATGTACTGCGTGATAGGAAACGGACCTTGTTCTAGAAAGAATGCTTTGTTTGGTCAGGTAGCAATTTATGTGTGAAAGAAAATTGGGACCAATATTCCACGTGGCAGTAGGGTGGATGCAAAAGCTGGGAGGATGGGGGACCCCTTCAGAAGAGAAGCTGGTTCTGTTTCTCAAATGTTAATCCCATTAGTCTGTGAGCAATCAAATCCTACACAACCTGTGCCCTGCAAGGTGACTAGGCAGCATGTTCTCTAACTCTTACTGTGTTTGGATCCAGATATCACTGTGAAGGACTCTTGGAACTTCCTGTTTTCCTGGTTGTTGAGCAGAGCCCTACTGAAAGCATATATGCTGAACTAATCAGTCTCAGAATATAAGAACAGCTTCTTCAACAAGTTTGAAAGGTGGATCAACCTCAGGCTAACTGGTAGAGAATGTAGTACACATAAAGATGTGGGAAAAGGCCTGTGAAATGGCTCATCATCAGGTAAAGGAGGTTGCCACCAAGCACAGTGACCTGAGTTCTGTTCCTGAGCCCCACATGGTAGGTCAGTGTTGACTCCTATAAGTTGTCCTCTGAACCACACATGTATGCCATGGCACATACATGCTCATGTATTAAATGAATAGATAAATAAATGTAATAACATTTTTTAAAAGATGTGGGACTCATGGGCCAAACCTGGGGTGGGCTTAGCTATTAACAGGCCTCTGAATTAATGACCAAACCGAAGATTCCTTGGGTTATCTCTGTTTTCTCATGCATATCCTATAATTTGTTTCTACTCTTCTATGCGATAGATTAGGTTTTGATTCAGAAGCAAGTTATGTGCCTTTAACCCCAATGACCAGGCATGGCAGTTTAACCAGCTCTGTAATGGCCATGAAGAGAAAGCCCAGACATCCACCTGTGCAGCAATGTTTTTCTGTCAGGTGTACTTGAACTTAATAAGAAGGAGCCACTGGTATGTTCCTTCCATCTATACACTTGGGCTGAGCAGGTTTCAACAGCCAGAATCATTATCTTGAGTCTTTTTCACATGCTCTGTGTCTTTATGGATTGCTACTACATTAAAGAATAGAGATTCTTCCTCTTGAAGCTATTTAGACCAGTGCCAAGAGAAAGCTCAGGTAGAACTCTCGAGATTGTCAATCTTGCACTCATCCAGACTTCCATGTCTAATAAGGAGAAAGAAATACAATACAAAATGTATATCTTGCCATAAGGAAAAGAGGAAACAATAGATACCTTCTTATTTTCAATCATTCAAACAACAGCCTGTACACAACAACACATCAATATTTTATTGTCTTTGCTCTCAAGCATATTAATTCCGGATGATTCACAAAATTCCTACTCAACTGAGACTGGAGTGTTCGAATTAAGCAAGGAAGTGGGTACATTATTCAAGCCACCTCCTTTTACACTTGGGTGAAACTTTTATAATACCCACAGTCAGATTCTGGATGCTAGTTAAGGTGATTGAAGTCCCTGTGGCTGCTAGTTTTGATGAGAGACACAGTCACCCTTTGGCTTGAGGCATAGACATCTCCACCAAAACTGAAATCATTTCAAAGTGCTAAAGAGATTTTTTGAGGACATATAATGTCAAAGTCTCTGAAGATTATCTATTTCATTCTATTTTATGGAATTGAGGTCATTCAACATTTTTCTCAAAGAGAGTTAATTTAAGTTTCTGGGTCTTTGGTTAAAGAATTTTCTTAGAATGAATCCTCTGGAAAACACGTGGCTCCTACTTCCGTTTATTCCCTACTTAGATGAAAATGGACATAGCTCTGTCTGGACAAACTGTTTCCCACAAGGGTGGGGTAAATCAGGCTGGCTACATACAGGTCTGAAGTGTGACCATTGAGGGAAAAGGGATGACTTAGAGGAAAATATCTACTTATTTGGAAGAATAGGGCTCTTTTCTGACTATTGCATGGTTATATATTTCTACTAAGCTGGTGAAATGATTTTTAGTACTTCTGTGCCAGACTCAAAGCAGATGTGGAAAATATAAACTGCTTTTTCTTCTGACTTCTGCTTACACAGGCAGACTGTCATGTACCTTGGAGTTTAGACCATCAATTCTTTATTCCTAGAAGGGCAAGTCTAAGAGAAGCTCTACACAAAGTTCATTTTGGAGCTGTGGCCTGCCTTTGTGTCCCCCAACCCCAAAGCCATGTGTTTTCTGCTCTATTTATATATGTATATGCATGTATGTATTATGTTCTGAACTCCAAGAGGAAGGTACCATTGCAGAAAGTCTGGAAAATAATTCTGTCTGGTCCTTTAATTGGACATTTCTCATAAATATCAGAAAAGACTGACTCCTGTTACCATTCATTTCATTATTTTCTAAATCAAGCAACAGTCCTTGGTTTTTACATTTAATACACTAGGGACAAATAATTTAATTTTTACTCCTGCAAGTGGCTAGGAAAATAAAAAAAAAAGGTAAATGATTACAAATGGACCAGTAGACTACAGAATATGTCCAAGTTAGTTATTTGGAGGTGAATGGAAATAGGCCACAGGAGAATAGGGCTTTTAAATAACTATGAAACTAAGATTTGTAAAATTATGCACATAGTTAAAAAGGAGACAATGCCACTAAAGACATATATTTTTAATACCATCTTTCTGTTCTCATACAATTTTTACCAGATGACTATCTAATGGGGTAGAACTTAGTATATGCATTGCATTCTTGGTTTATAAATCTGACGTTCCAATTATAAAGCCAAACATTAACATGAAGTGAATATGTCAGGAGTTGCTGATGTCTGGATAGGGGAACTACTAACAGTGCTTCTGCACCAGAAAAAAATGATTGACAGACTGATGGCACAAATCCCTTGGTGGATTTTTAAGACTGCAAAGCTGATATGATCTGACCTTTGGTTTGCAAACGAACAAACTGACGTTCCAAGTGGTAAGGTGAAGACTCGTGCTTTACTATTTAATTTTGATTACATGGTCGCTGCTCTGCTTGCTATAATATTGTTTCTAGAAAGCATGAGATTTATTTATTCCTACACTGACATTTTATTAACAAACATCTGCTAAGCACCTACTATGTACCCAACACTGTGTGGTGAGGAAGAAAACATTGCATTTTCATTCATCGCAAAGTACTTGGCTGACACCCTGGAACAAATTGTGATCAACAAGGGAAAACCTTCCTCATGGGTTTAATAAAATGTTATGTAGCATATAAGAAATGCAGCCCTCCTAGCTCCAGCACAACCTGCATGTTTTTAGGAGCAGTAATAGAGAAGTATGATTGCAGGACAAAAGGGGACATGATCTAGTAACAATAAACTAGAGGAACTTAGTGCTTATCACCCTAGGGCCTTTGAAAGAGGAGGGAAAGAGTCCCGAATTACCACTGTAAGTTTCACAGCCTATACTAGTGCAGAGAGCAAGGAGAATTCCACCTTTTGTGGGCTGCATCACCAGAGACAAAGGTGTTCTAAGGGCTATGGCCCACTTCAGGACAGAAGTGGCAGAAGAAAAGAGACCTCCATGTTGTCTGCAGCATCACTAAGTTTCCTTCAACCTAAAAGACTCAATATACCAAGGACTTATATTTTGGCATAGTACTTCCAACACTCATTAAGGTTTTGGAGGCAAAGGTTTATTTTACAGGGGGTCAAATCTGGAGCTGTGTGTGTACCAGGTAAACACTATAAGTCAGAGTTACATCTTAGTCCTCTCTTTACATTTCTAATACACATCATTGACCTATTTTTCAGGACCAGTAAAGCAGACTGCTTTCAAAGTCCACCCCAAACCATCAAGGACATATAAATATATCTATTGATCATCACAATTATGTTATAAAAATAAGAGAAAGGTATATGCAATTGAATGCAAGCATAAAGGAATCTTCCTACCTTTTAACACTTCTTCCTTACTCATATACCCAACCACAAACGTCATGAAGATGTATCCAAAGTTATGGAGTAGGTCAAATGGCAAAGGTGGATGTTGGTAAGTCTGAGTCTAGTTGGCTAAAACAAGTTGCTAGGACTGACATGGTTTTGATGGTGTGTTTTCTCATTTCATGATTGTGCACATCTGCAGTAATAATGATACAACACAAGCATGCTTCTATGTCCTCTAACTCCAGTAATCTGTTCAGTCTTCCTAGCCATCCTCTGAGGCTGGTACTATTACTATTATCTTTGATTTAAAGATGTGTAAACTGAGACACAGCACTCCTGTCTATAGTCACACAGCTCGGAAAGTGTCAAATACGGGATTTTCTGCCAGCAAGCTTCTAAGCTTGCCTGTAGAGACACTCTACATCACCTGTCATCAAGCTCAAGATTTCCCAAATAAGCACTATTTGCCATGAGCAAGATCAGCTCCAAAAATATGCAAGGAAATGCTATGCCATATGTCACTGCTAAACAAACAACTCAGAAGTCACACGTTTCTTGCAATGCTAATGCTAATAATTTAGCATTCTTCGCATAGCTATATTGATGTGTTATAAAATTATTAATCGTTTTGTGAATGCCACCACCATCATCAAAAAAAATCCCAATAAAACAGCACCTTTAATTTAAAATAAGGAATTAAGGAACTAAAGTATATAGCTCCTAGTCTGTACTTGGAAATTCCCTCATCGCAAGAATATCACTGACAAGATTCTCAGGGAAACAGATTTCATCCTCCTGTAAGCCAAACACAGAAAAAAAGCAACAGTTAGCTCACTCATCCTGATGGAGAAAGGAAACTTTCTTGCCAGCCTGCTTAGCTTCCCTCTCAAGGTAACAATCTTGTAGACCTAATGAATTCTGATTTCTCTACTAGGGATGTATAACATCCACACAGCCCACCATCTCAGGGTAGATCATATAGCTTGTAGCGCCTGGAGAATGTACAAGGGCCATATCAAATCCATCAGGGGCAGAGCTTGTAAATTGCATGTGAACTTTGCCATCTGTCTGCTGGTGTGAATTGCCTGTCAATCTTGAAGTAACAAACTCTTCTCATATATAAATAGTCAGGTGGCAAAACAGGCTACCTAGGGGATGGTTATTTGCATTACAAGAGATTCAAAAAATTTTTTCTTCCAGGTTTCTTGATATGGAAAGCTCTTAAACAGCCTCAAACATGTTGTGATTTATGAAATTATATTTACACTGGCTTTCAAAGGAAGCCAACAACTAATATGTATTATAATTTCATATTTCCTGCTACATATATTATCATTTTTTTCTAAACATCATAGTCACAAAAGGAATTAGAGCATGCCAAACAGGCTGGTAAGAACATTATCAGAAATACAATGAGTAAATAGCAAACGCATCTTTACCAACGGCAAAGCATTAGACTATCATGCTAAAACCTGGTCTACTACTAACCCACGCAGGATCAAGTCCCTCAAAGTCTCCATCAGATCTTCAAGGGCAGAATGCAGGAGGGTGAACCGGAAGTCTAAAACCCCTTTCAGTAGAAATAGTCTGGATTCTTGTTCTACCCCAAGTCAGTAGGGATCACAAAAGCTTTTAAGAGACAATTAAAGTGGGAATGGGCTCTTTTTGCTTTACAGCTTTTTCTTTAAAACATGATTAAAGAGATAACTGCAGCTTTCATTAGTTTCAATTAGTAATTGTATCATAAGCCTAGGAAATAAGAAAGAGAAGAGGGCATAATTAACCTTAATCCATTGGTTTCATTTTATTTTAATGCGAGTCTCTATTTACGGGAGGAAACTAATTAAATCCACCAAAAGTGCTCACGTATGAATTGGTGGCAGGTGTGTGTGCTCATCGATATAACAGGGAAAATTGAACATGAAGGAAAGTGCAGCCTTTTTAAAGAACGTGATCTCTGTTTTATATGCTGCTTCCTTATGAGTTATTATACAATCTAGACATCAAAGAAAGGATTGCATGCACTGTTTTGACACCGACTTCTTTTGCTCATTGTTTAACGAAGACCTGGCTGATGGGATGCCATTGTTAATCTCATTTCCTTCCTTTAGCGTCTGTGTTATTAATAGCTATGTCAGTGCCGATGCTAATATGGAGACAGAACAAAATCTCCCACCTCTAATAGTTTGGGGCCAAGTGTGAAATGCTGTTAAGTGGGATAGAATACCAACCTGACAGTCACCTGCCTTGACTTCAGCATTACTCACCTATTCTAAGATGGCATGGCATGTTTCAATGCACCAATTTATCCATTTGGAAGGCACTAGACTCAACATCCATCCCTCTGCTTCCTTCTTTTAAGTTCAGCTTAGAGTTCACTCTCTCCATTGAACTTGTACTGATAAAAGCACAAACCACAGTTATGAGCTCATTGCAAACACTCATTATTGATAACTTGCTTGGTGACACTCCTTATACTAACCATGTAACATTCTTGTCACCTTTACTCTCACAAAAGGGTTAAGAGGTGTTTTTATTTATTTATTTATTTATTCATTTATTTTACTTTTGTAAGTGAAGAAATAAGGCTAGGGATCTTGTGCAAGATCACACAGCTAATAAATGTCAAAGATGGAATCTTTAACTCTCCAAATACTGTGTTCATGCTTACTACACTACATAATTAAAAAAATATTTCTGAGACTTTTTATAGAAATTAAGCTTGATCTTTATAACACAGAATCCAATCAGACAATTCCAATACTGTCTGCATATTTAGAGTGTATGTATTTTGTGCTTGAGTGTGCATATGTCCTTTCTTGACTCTAAAATTTTTAAGAAGGAGGAAGAAGATGAAGATGATAATAAAATAGCATGGAAAGAAGAAAAGAAAGAAGGAAGGGAGAGAGGGCTCCATCTAACATCCCTGCCAGCTAGTGAAAATGTATAGTTTAGATTCCGGCCATCAATGGCCCAACTTAAGATATTGATGTGAAACTGACTAAGAAAAATGGGAAAGAATAAAGTGTGAGAACTGATTGTAGTGGTATTGTGTTCCCCAAAATATTGTGTACCTTAATAAACTTATCTGGGGTCAGAGACAGAACAGCCACAATATTAAACATGAGGATAGGCAGTGGTAGCATACGCCTTTAATCCTAGCATTCCAGAGACAGAAATCCCTCTGGATCTCTGTGAGTTCAAGGCCACATTGGAAACGGCCAGGCGTGGTGACAACGCCTTTAATCCCAGTAAACCAGCCTTTAATCCCAGGGAGTGGTGGTAGCGAGCAGAAAGGTATATAAGGCGTGAGGACCAGAAACTAGAGGCATTTGCCCTGGAGAGGCATTTGCCCTGGAGAGGCATTTGGCCTAGAGAAGCATTTGGGCTGGTTAAGCATTCAGGCTTCTAGCAGCAGTTCAGCTGAGAGTCATTCGGATATGAGGACATAGAGGCTTCCAGTCTGAGGAAGCAAGATCAGCTGAGAAGTTTGCCAGGTGAGGTTAGCTGTGGCTCGTTCTGTCTCTCTGATCTTCCAGTGTTCACCCCAATACCCGGCTCAGGTTTGATTTTATTAATAAGACCTTTTAAGATTCATGCTACAACTGATTTCATTGTTAAACTTCAGCACATAAATGTGATTCTCGAGCTTTCTACTTTGGTAATGCCTTTTCAATTTGGTCCCTTCTTGACTGTGGGGGGTGCAGTACTTTTCTTGGGTGGCTTGAGTTATGGTGTCTTCTTGGAGTTCCTACTGCAAACTCAAGTGTGTCAAAACCAATCTCAAGCTTTCAATAGTCTACAATTAATTTTTTTATAGCTTCAATTGGTTAGTGAAGATTCAGTTATCAACAAATTATTCTGGTAAGTATAATAATTTAAATTCCTACATTAATTATTACTATATAACAATCACTGTAAAATGTAATGGCTAATGAAAATATACATTCCTTATCTCACAGTTTCCTTGGATCAGAAATACAGGCATGCCTTAAATGAGTCTTTTGTTTCAATATCTCACAATGCTGCAATGTAATTATTGACCACAGAATTGTGGGGTTTTACTCAAAGGTTCAACTGGGAAAGAAGGGATGCCTTTGCCAGCTCATCTCTATTGGTAGCAACTACCAATAGTAGTGTACACACACAGATTTCTGAAACCTGTTTGTAGTGAAGTCCTCAAAGTCTGAGTAAGAGTTCACTTAATTCTGTTCTCAGGACCTCGCTTGGGGATCCTGCTTCATGGAAGACAGTAAAGAAAGCCCACTACTGTGTCCATTATAATCTAATCGTGAGAGTCACCTTCTATCAGCGTTGCCTTATTCTTTTAGATTTAAGTGGCATGTAAGGGTAAGGACTGCAGAAGATCTAAATGAGTAAATAAAGGGAGCTACAAGAACAGTCATATATCAAAACACCTGGGCATGAGTTTCAGATATTTAATAAAACACAAGTCTAGATGTCACTGCGAAGGCATTCTTTAAACTGAGATTAACATCTAAATAAGTAGGTTTAGAAAGAAGAAGATTACTTCCCAGCACAGGCAAGGTTCCCGTTCAGTCAAGCGAAGGCTGTATCTATTAGTACGTTTGCAACATAGTAATTAAACAGCTGGCAGAAACAGCTGGGGGAGGACAGGTTTAATTTGTCTTTATTTTCAAAATAGTCCATCCATCATGGTAGAGAAGGTATGGCAGAGGGGAACACACTTGTATGTGGCATTGGCAGCATGAGGTAGAAACTGTTCACATCTTGAGAGATCATGAAACAGTATACAGCTGGAATGTACAGGTGTATCCCCTCCTCACTGGGGTCAGGGATCATTGAGAAAAAGTCATTTTCTTTTCTTAGTACTTTAACCACTGCCCCATGCCTTATTGGAACCTGAAAACAATGGGCTCTACCTAGTAGCCTTGAGACTGATAGTGAGGTTAGAAAGCCTTCCTAGGCAGAAGGAAGGAAGCAGACGGCAGAGCTGTCCTTAAGCTGTCCTGCGCTCTGTAATCACTTTGCGGCTACCTTCTTGCCTACACACCTTAACCGTCAGTGAAGTGTCCATTTAAGATGTCTAGCCCAGATACCACTAGTGATTCTAGAATGGAGCAAAGCTAACTGGCCATAGGAGATTGAACGCCTGACCTTGGCCTCATTCGTGCTGAGCTCTAAGCAACTGTTAGACACGCATCATATTGTTTGTCTTTAAAACTGTGCTTGACTCTGCTGTATTACCCTCTTCTTAACATCTGGTAGCTGGGAACAATTTAATTGATCTCTCCTGTGTTTTTTATGAGCACAGAATGCCAATGAATGAGTTGTCAGAAAATTAAACTTGCATTTTAAAAACACAGAGGAAAAGAAACCCCTGAATTATGAATGTGCAGTTGAGCCAAGGCACCCATGATAGTCTTTCTTATTTGCAGTTGTCTCGCTGTAGTAGCTATCTTAGACTGAATTGTCAAACAATGCACTATACCTGAGTGTTTGAGGCAATTTGCAGAGAGTCAAACCCCATGTTTTCTAATGCACATCAACAATAAATCCTATTGCTTCTTCTGGTCCAGCCTAGGAAAAATCAATGCTTTTAGGTAAAGAATGCTGATTGCAAATTTATTTTGAGCCGTTTTTTAAAACGATATCTAAGCTATAGCAGTAGCTTGACTTAAAGCCATTTAGTCAAGGATATTAAATTAAAAAGATTGCTCTGTCCTGGTGAGATGGCTTGCAGAGAAAGAGAGATGGTCATTAACATGCAGTGTGCCAGGTGGTTAACGTGTACAATAACATTTGATCTTCACAGCAAACTAAGAAGCAAATATTTCTATCCACAGTCCTCACAAATTTAGGGTCAGAGTAATTCAATACCATTCCCAAGGACACACAGTTCCCAGCCGGGGAGCAGAAATAAAATTCAACTCTATTAACTTCATTGCCCAGCTCAAGATTTTTTTTTCTGCTGTGGTCCTCTAGATAACAGATTTATTTAGCATATATATTATATTGTTGAATTCTTTTTCTTATAGACCTATCCTCCTAGCTTCTCACCTCCCCTAAACATACTCTTCCACTCACCCCTGTCTTAGCCACCCTGCCTCTCCTTTCTCTCTCATGCAGAGTGTGTGCACACACCATTCACATGCATGCTTATAGCAAAGAGCAAGGAATAAGTTCGTATTTGGGGAGCTAAAACTCTAGCCTTGACTCTGGCATATCAGCTAAGTCCCTAGCCTCAGCTTCCCCTTGAATTCCACCTGCCAGAAGTTTGAGCAACTTTTCTCACGGTAACTGTTGTAGCAGTTACTAAATTCTTGCTTTGTGATGTTCTATTCCATATGAACACATGAAGAGTCTCCTCATTAATTCTCTACAAAGAAACAAATACTGCAGAGGACTTGCCTTATTCTCATTGTGTAAAATGTTTACATGGAACTGGGACCCTGAAGTAGGCACGATGCTGGTGATTTTCTCAAGACTCAGAGGAGTCCCACCTACTGAAAGGTAGTCATCCACACACCCACTACAGAGGCACATCTCTCCCAGGATTTCCTCAGTGCAGAGGCCAGAAGCTCAAAATCACATTCCACAGGATCACTCAGGTATGGAGAATAGACAAGACTTGACTTTGAATGTATACATTCAGGTAAAATTTGGGAGATCAGATTTGAATGTGGACATCTTGTAGCTGTGTTTAAAGACTGAGACAATGAGAATATAGTTATGAATTCCAGACAGTAAACTGAGGTTGCAATTTTTTGACTGCTCTGGGTGCTGTTTCTCAGTCTCATCTGGTAGCATCTCTAGGGATGAATGTATTCTGAATTCATTCCTAAGACAAGTGGACTGTCAGGAATTGAGAAGGACATGGATCATCTATCCTAAAATGGATCCTAAAGCAAATTGTTTCAGGAAATTGGATGCAAAGATCTCAGCACTTGGAGGTTGTCATCAATATGTCCTTTTAATTCAAGTGGAGATAAAAACAATCCAAATAACGAAAGCATGGACCCATAATATAACTCAAGAATGTATCTTTTTTTTTCTTTTGTTTTCAGAAAGGCTTGAAGAGAATTCTTGAAGTTTTGCTTTGGAAGGGCTAAGTTGACTTTAATGGACAGTGAACAAAACAAATATAAAGTTGTTTAAATGTAAATGTATGACTTTAAAAAGAAACAGAAACGAGTAATATTTAACTTATCCTATCTCAAACACTGTCAACAAATAATTCTCACCACTAGGATATATGACACCTGTTTTTGTACGTTCTCTGAAATATGTCATATATTTTACACATGTTAGTCATCTGCCTTTGAAGTAACCATTTTTTGAGTGCTCATTTGCTACCTGTGGCTAAATAATTCAGCTTTAGGGCAGGGGCTGGGAGCTACAGATAGATTCTACTGCATTCCATCATTTCCATGTTTGTTCTTCAACAAAATTTTTAAAAAGTCAAAAAACCATACCCCTAGATGAAGAGCTATAAACATCAGTCGCTTCTGAGAGAGGGTAAAACTAGTGTCTCCTGCTGGGATGTGCTCTGTGATTGGTTATCCAACACTGAGTGGCCAGTCCAAAGAACGTCATGTTGATATATTTATTCATACACACACATATTCCATGAATTTGAAGGGACTTGAGGTGAGTATGAGACAGGTTGGAAGGAGAAGCAGGAGGCAGCAACTTACATTTTAATTGAAAATATTTTTTTAAAGTAGCCAGTCTTCACTATGGGTAATTCAAACCCGTACTCCCTTCATCTAGAGAGAGTTTTCTTCTGGAGTCTGAGCCCGCAGCTCCTCTGATGGCTGTCTCATAGGTTAAACCCTTCCTACAACATGAGCAAGTGGATTTGGAGCTCTGCAATCCAACTTGGCAGGGCTACTGCAGAGGATGACTCCCCCACTGGAGAAGGAAATGGGGTAAGAGTTCAAGCCTCTTCCCACAGCTGTGCAGGTAACAAGGAGAGTACTAGATGGGGAGTTCATAGCTGCTCCACTCAGAGCTCGCACTTATAAACACCGCATCACTGGCTCTCCATTATTATCAATATTCTACCTAGCTGGAGTAACGAGCCTTCATTAGTCCATTCTTACTGCTTAAAACTATTTATTCAATGACTGTGATGTGTAAGATATAAATAAAGAGGACAGCCTCCGTTCTATGTTTAGCTTCTTTAAAAAAAAAAGAGCTCAAATTTCTTATCAATTTAAATTATGAGATACAAAATGAATTGAAAAAAATTGAAAATTATTTTCTTCCTTTAATCAATACCAATTGCACAGCAGATAATTCAGACCTGACCCAGTTAACCCCAACTTGGCAGAAATACAAATATTTTATATTCTCACTCCTTTTCTAAATCAAGACATTTATTACCTTCGGACATCATAAGGAGGTATTAAAATCGGTACAAGATCAAGCATTTATAGTCTACATCTAAAATAACGTAGCAACAATATACTCAGTCCTTCAGTCACGGTATTAGCGTACTTTTCAGCATACTGATTTAATTGCATACTTTGTAACTCTATGAAACTTTTTACCCCCTTTTAGCAACATTTCTCCAAAAACCCTATGGAAGTGTGTTGATCTAAGAGTAGCACACTAAATATTCTTAAATATTGCAATTAAAATTTTAATAAAATCTCATATTTTAAACTGAGTCTCCTCTAGAATAACTCTCCATTACTGATCGTTCCTGTAATGGCAGTGAAGTCAGAAGCCAGATATCAATGATGGTACTCATTTAAAACTGCAAATAAGCTGGGCAGCACACGCCTTTAATCCCAGCACTTGGGAGGCAGAGCCAGGCTGATCTCTGTGAGTTCGAGATCTACAGAGCAAGATCCAGGACAGGCAGCAAAACTACACAGAGAAACCCTGTGTTAAAAAATCAACAACAAAAAAATACCGCAAGTAAATATCTCTCCCTTTAGCTCCTCTACCACCATTAATTATGCAGCAGGTTCCCACTAGAGCATCTATCTCCTTTGCCGCCCAGGACAGCCTAGTGACCACCCACCGAATGCCACATCATGCCTAAAATAATGTCTCCAAAATAGCAAAATGTTTAATAAAGACATGTGAATAAAATAATGCTCAGTGTACTAAGAAAAACTTGGTTCCAGGGACGTGGATGGCACATATCCTCTCGGAAAGGTTTCAAACCCAGTTAATTAGCACCTCAGCTCTAACTCAGTTTGCATCAGAGGGCTTCTCACTGAATTTCTAGAAAACTAACCCCTGATGAATATATTTATTCTGACACTATCTATCTAAAAGATTCGAAAACATCTTTTTTGCCTCTTGAATTACTTTTAAAAAAAAAAGGAAGTAGAGATCAAGGAGAAAAGAAATCCATTACTCAGAGGTTCAGAGAGAAAACTAAGAAATCTTGAGACTTCTATCTAGGCAAGCAAGAAATAAAATCTATAAAAAAAAATTAATTCCATTATTTTAAAACTGTCTTCATTTTATCCAAGCTATGGAGTTATTTTCCATAGCTTGGATAATAGTTTAATAATTATCAATATGATGTAATAATGTAATAAATAGCAATATGATAAGCACTGGTTGTCACTGAACAATTTAATGATGGGCTAGGTGGCTTGACTCAATTTTCATACACATGGATATGTATGCGTGTTCATATGTGTTCATATGTATGCAATATTCATATGTGTGGGTGTTTCTGTGTATACAGGTGTACAAGTGTGTAGCAGGAATCTTAAAGAGTCTTATTAATAAAAACAAACCTGGGCCAGGTATTGGGGTGAATACTGGAAGATCAGAGAAGCAGAACAAGCCACAGCTATCTCACCTTGCCAATTCCTCAGCTGATCCTGTTTCCTCAGACTGGAAGCCTCTGAGTCCTCATCCAAATGGCTCTCAGCTGAACTGCTGCTCAAAAGCCTAAAAGCTTAACCAGCCAAATGCTTCTAGTTTCTGGTCTTCACTCCTTATATACCTTTTCGCTTTCTACCATCACTCCCTGGGATTAAAGACTCACTTTCTGGGATTAAAGGCGTGAGTCACCATGCTTGGCTGTATCCTTGTGGCCTTGAACTCACAGAGATCCAGTTGGATTTCTGCCTCTGGAAGGCTAGGATTAAAGGCGTGTGCTACCACTACCTATCCTCTATGTTTAATATTGTGGCTGTTCTGTTCTCTGACCCCAGATAAGTTTATTAGCATGCACAATATTACAGGGAACACAATACCACCACACAAGTGTATGTGTGAATTGGAGGTCAGAGTTCAATGTCAGATGTTGGTTCTCAGGCCCTGCCCACTTTACTCTTTAAATTATGTGTGCCTATGTGCAAGACGTGGATGAGAGACAGATTCCCGTATCATTACCTGTCTGTTTTTTGAGACATAGTCTTTTACTGAGCCCAGGGATCACTGTTTCAAACTTTAGAAACTGCCTACTCGCTGGGATCTGCCTGTTTTTGCCTCCCCAGCACTGGGGTACTGGTGTGAGCCACCAAGCTCAACTCTTACACGAATACTGAGGATTCAAATTCAGAGCCTCATGCTTCCACAGCAAGCTTGTACCCCCATTGACTGAGCCATCTCCCAAGCTTCTGCCTGCCTTTTATTGCAACAGGATTTTCTCACTGTCCTGGCCCACCATATAGGCTAGGTTGGCTGGACAACAAGTCCCAGGAATCCATCATCTCTGCCTCCCTAGCACTGGCTTGTAAATATGAACCACCATGCAGCTCTTTTCACAAGGGTTTTAAACACTGAACTCAGAACTTTACCAACTAAGTTCCCTTTAGCCCCATATATACACTTCTATAAAAGTGCTTACACACACACACACACACACACACACACACACAAATTCATTGAGAACTTCCTACATGTGTACAATATATTCTGATTATATCCACCCCTCACTCCCACCCATCGCCTCCTGGATCCACTCCACGTTTCTCTCCCAACTTCATCAGTGCTGCTCCTGTGCACATGCATGTAGAGCCCTCCACTGGATCATAGGAAGCCTATGAGGGGCCAAACCCCTGCATAAAACTGACACTCTTTCATATAACTGACATATAACTGACAAATAGGTCCTCTGTTAGGAACGGGGCCCTAGGAGCCTCTGCCCAATCCCAAACCTATATTTTTAGTTAAATACTAAAATACACACGAAGAGAATTGTGCCCATTTAAACATGTGTCATTACTACCTTTTGATTTTGCAAGATCAGTGATGTTTCAAAGAACTCAAATAGACAGGTAAGCCATGAACTTATTGTTATGCGTAATTATCTAACTGTCACATTTAAGGAAATACCTTGAAGCTCTTCAGTCTATTCAATTATTTTCTTTTTAATTATAGAATGAAAATGCTTTCAGACATGTTTGAGGTGTCAACTGATGGCCTCCATGTAAATAGCCTATCTCATATCAATGTGTAACATTCATTATTGCCTCCTATTATTCATGTCTATCAACAACAGCACCTTAGTTACATTGAGGGGAATGTTTTCATTGCATTAAACACTTTTATACTAATTCTATTTCTCAGAAACTAGTTATAGAATTTGTTCACTACAATTTGTTCCTAGTTCATCTAAACTGGGAAACAGAAACTTATATAAGCTACAAAAATAACAGTTTTTAATGTCACCAAGAATAGTAGGTGTGAGGGTAGGTGTGAAACTCAAACCTGTTTTGTGGTAACCCTTTCTTTAGAGCAAAAGTTGTCCAGGTTTGACACAAACTAAGCTTGCCGTTTGTTGATGGTGTAAGTCATTTATCAGTTCTCAAAACTCCTAAACATCCCTAAAGTTACCGTATGAATAAAAGAAACATTGTATGTACACATGTCACCTAAATCAGCACATCACTGAGGAGAAACTTCATCAACTCTGGCATTTTTGTGTTTTATTGAAGAGAATGAAATTATAAAAGCAGGAGATACATTGAAAACTTATTTGCAGAATGCATGGTTAAAACATTTGTTACTTTAAACCACAATTGAATTAAAGTAAGTTTATTAACACAAAATTATTTAAAATACAGTGCAATCGACTAAAAATATTCATTATTGTTAAGTAGATGCCTGTTTGGTTTTTTGGTTTTTTTTTTTTTTTTTTTTTGGAACTCACAGAATACTGCATCTCTAATAATTTTAGACACAATTCACAAAAATGATTGGCATTTCCATTTTGGTAACACATTTTGTAAGTAGACAATATGCACAAATTCAGAAACAGTTTAATGAAGTAGTAGGCTACAGGATTGGGGAGTGGACAGGGGTATGCTGGACTTGGCACTTGAGGTAACCAGTAGTTAAACATTCGATATTACAGGCTCGTCACTGACTCTGAGTCAGTTGGAGTTAACTCTAACCAGACCACTTAAGCCATGGAAAAGCACAACTCTCAGGTGTTTCTTTGATCTACTTGGGCCTGGTTTACCAGAAACAACTGATTCAGACACATGCCCTTTAAAACGCTATTCGAACACTTACTGGTTTACTACCTTTAGCAAACCGTCTTGCCTTTCACTTCTTCAGTTAACTCAAGACAACATATGTGATCAAGTTGTTTTGAGGATTGGGTTCACTTATGTAGTTACCTAGTATATACTCCACCTAGTCGTATTAAGCCAACAAACACAAAAACTACAAGAATAAAGAGGAAATCTGAAACGGAAAGTAAATGAAGAATTCTCGAACAGTAGCTGTGTACTGACTTAGAGCTGTCATGAGTTTAACTAGGTAATGGAAAAGAAACCCATTCATGGAGAGACTTCACTTACCTGGAAGAGCTTGTCCTGTGCTTGTCCCGTCTCCTCACTTCTACTACAGGCGCTTTCTTGCTTAGCTTGCTGTGGGATTGGCTCATATATGCTATCCATGGAGCCTTCCTGCAGTACAGAGAGTTTAAAATATAGGATACAATTTTTTTTCTGGAAAAAGTACCTATCCAGCTTCTCATGGAGGCCCATCTAAACTATGCTATACATGAGGATGGAGAGTGTGCAGTATGCTAACTTCCAACCATCAACAGAACAAAGAAGATACTCTAAACACTTATTAACTTGAAATTCAAAGAAGATGTGAAACATTTTGAGGTGGTCACAAAATAAGACAGTTCTTTCAAGAGTATGATGAAGACCTCAAGTTCAAAGTACTAAGCAAAAGTCCTTGGACTCAACAATAAACTGTAAACAGACTTTAATAATTTCACTTATTTAGCTACCATCATTTGATATAGAGTAAACATGATCTGCTACATTCAGCTATTTTGACTTGAGATCAGTTTCATTTGTCTTATGGAGGAGCCACAAGGATGAAAGCTACAGATAACAGTGTGTGTCTAAGCACTTTTATGAACAGCAGAGGAATCATACCTGTATGGAGAGCGTTGATGCTGTAAATCCTAGGAAACTTTAAAATGTGTGAGTTTAGATTTTTAGTCATTGGGAACTCTGCTAAGGAAGCAAATGTGACTGAGTTGACTTAGTTCTCCGCCCAGCTCTTTTTTTTTTTTTTAAGAAAGAGCTCATTTGGATCTAACATCTTTTATGAGCAATCTTAAAGGAGAGGGGCATAAACTTTATTCTACGTATATTAACTAATGATTTCTTCAATATGATAAACTTCTGTCATACAAAAACTTACAACTTGAAATGATTTTATAGTGCTGCACTGAAATAATTTAATTTTTAAAATATGTTTTGCTGGTCATAGTGGCATACTCCTTCAGTTCCAATACTTGGGACCCAGACTTGGGTGTATCTATCAAGTTCTAGGGCAGCCCGGGCTATATAGTGGGACCTTGTCTCAAATAAGTATTTTATTAACATGTAGGTGAAGTAAAGGGTGAAGGAATTGCCGGGCCTTTAGAACTTGCAGCTAGTGTACTCTGTATTGTCTGTTTCTGTATAACACACAGTAAACAGTTGGGAAAAAATATAAAGTTCTAAATAAGGTATGAATGTTCAAAAACATATTAAGAGTGTGGGGAGAGAGGGGTAATCATTAATAGAAACAAAGGGAAGCTAAAGCTTTGGTCTAATAAAGCTTTTCTCTAATCTATCCAGAACCAGAACACAGTGATCAGATAGCCATTAAGCCTTGTGCAGAAGCATGCAAGCATATCCTCACATGGAATAATTGAAGGGCTATAGCACCACTCATCACTATGAATGGATATGAAAGAATACCTTGTCATTAGCTACAGGAGCTCTTGGTTCTAGGTAGCTGTAGACTAGAGAATAAAAGAACCATGACAGTGCCACTAAAAAGGAACACGTGACAAGCTACAAATGATTCACTGCCTGGGCAGGTCACACGTTATATAACTGTGTAAGAACCCTGATTCTAAATCAGGATCTCAGAGAGACTTGAGATTTATGCCTCATAAGTAGATAGGTAAAAGTAAAGATACCTGGAAGAAAGTGTGAGTGAGTTGGGAACCTGCTATATAAAATTAGCAAAGCATGGGAAGAGATCAAATGCTGTGAAAGGGAGCTATGTGGATTGGCAATCTGAAAATGAAACCATTTCATCCCAGATGATATTAAAGTCATAAAACAGATGGGGAAATGATTTAAGAAAGAATATTTATGATCTTCACAGAGCTAAATGAAAATGTAGTATATGATTTACAAATAAAAAAATTTATGATGAATCCAAAGCATACAGAAGGAATAGAGGAGCCATGAAATAGAAATCTAGGCAGCCATGCCAACCAGAGAAGCAGATGGGCCAGGGGCAAAGGTGGACAGCCTTCACACCTTCACTCTCCTTCCTATCCTCCCAACCCATCCCTAGTCTCATTCCCAGCTCTGCAGCACACCACCAGCTGTGGCCTAAGCAAGGACTGGAGGCACACCCTGCTCTCCTCCATTCTGTGGACCCTCTCAGCAGCCCCTTTTTAGCCCATCTCCATCTCCAAATGTCAGCTCCTAATACCAAGAAATACATTCTATCCAAAGCCCCCAGTGACCACAGCTAGCAAGATCTCAGAAGCATTCCTCCCAAGGCAACCCACAGTCCCCACACTCTCTTAAGAACCAGAGAGCACAGCAGAAACCAAGGAGCAAAACACCTAACAAACACATGAGCAGATATTAATACCTAGAATTACAATTATCCCAAACCCAAATGCCTAGACACTACTACAATTAATTACAGCCACACCAATATGTCTCCATAATGCCCAGCAATCTACTACCGTAGACCCTAAGAAATGTAATATAGCTGAAGCATAAGACAAGGACTTCAAAATAACCTTTATGAATATGTTAGAGGTCCTTGAAAAGGCAGTAAATAAATCCATTAAAGTAAACCATGGAAACACAAACAAGCAGTGGAATGAAATGAAGAAGAAAAGATCAAGACTTGCAAGAGGAAATGGAATCAATATAGAGACCTCCAACTCAAGGAAACACAGGAGTAAAAACTTTAGGAACTTGAACAGTAACTTCAGAGGCAGATCCTCACCACCAGAACACAAGAGATGGAAGAGACATTCTCAGGTATTGAAGACAAAGTAGAAGGAATGAGTAACTCAGTCAAAGAAAATGGTGTTGAATCTAAAAAAAAAAAAATACAAAAAAAAAAAAACCACTGGACACAAAACATCCAGGAAATCTGGGACACCATGAAAAGGACAAATCTACAAATAATAGGAGGAAGGCAAAGAAACCCAAAGACACAAAAATATTTTCCACAAAATCATAAAACCATAGAAGAAAATTTCCCCAACCTACAGGAAACACCTCAATAAGCACAGAAAACACCAAACAGTCTGGACCAGAAAACAAATTCCACATATCACATAATAACAAAAGACTAAACACACAAAACAAAGAAAGAATATGGAAAGTTGCAAATAAAAAAGACCAAATAATATATAAAGGCAGAGATATTAGAATAATACATGGCTTTTCAATGAAGACTCTAAAAGCCAGAAGGACCCAGATATGTATGTCCGGCAACCTCTAAGAGACCACAGATGCCAGCCTAGACTTCTATACATAGAAAAACATACATATCAAAATAGATAAAGAGAGAAAGACATTCCATGATTAAAAAAAATTAAAGAGTACCTACCTACAAATCCAGCCATACAGAAGGTTCTAGAAGAAAAACTTCAACCTGAAGAAGCTTACAAAACCCAAGAAAGCACAAGGAATAAATAACAGCAGATCAGCAAATCAAAATAAGGACAGAAAATCCACAGCACAACAGTGGAACAACAGGAATCAACAAAAACTGCTGATTGATAAATCTCAACATCAATGGCCTATTCCCCAGTAAAAAGACAAGACTAACAGAATAGAATTAAAACAGGATCCATCCCTCTGCTGCATCCAAGAAATATAGTTTAACATCAAGGACAGACATTACCTCAGAGTAAAAGGGAGGAAAAAGATATTCCAAGCAAACAGACCTAAGAACCAAGCCAGTGAAGACATTTGTAATATCTAACAAAATAAAGTTCAAACCATAACTAATCAGAATATACAGGGAAGGTCACTACATACTTATCAGAGGAAAATTCCACCATTATGATATTGCAATTCTTAACATCTATGTACCAAACACGGGGTACCCAAGTTCATAAAAGAAACACAACTACAACATAAATCACATCTAGACCAGCACCCAGTGAGAATGAGTAACTTCAATACCTCATTCTGACCAATAGAAAGGGCATCCAGACAAAAACTAACCAGAGAAATTCTGGATCTACCTGATGTGATAAACCAAGTGGACCTATTAGACATTTACAGAGCCCATGTTCAAAAGAATGTACTTTTTTTCTCAGCAGCTCATGGACCTTTCTCCAAAATTGACCACATACTCAGACACAATACAAGTCTCAACAGATACAAGAAAATTGAAATAACACCCTGAGTCCTATCTGATCACCGTGGACTAAAGCTGGATATCAACATCAGTGGAAACAAGAGAAGCTTAGAACTCATGTGAACTGAACAATTCACTGCTGAATGAAAAATGGGTCAAGACAAATTAGGAAAGGAATTTAAAACTTTCTGGAATTAATGAAAATGAAAACACAACATACCCAGACTTACGGGACACAATAATGTGGTTCTAAGAGGCAAGTTTATAGTTCTAAGTAGTTAGATTTTTTTTAAAAAAAAGGAAGATTTCATATCAGTAATTTAAGAGCATATCTGAAAGCTATAGAACAACAACAACAAAAAAAAAGAAATGACGCCTAAAATGAATAAAAGGCAAGAAATAATCAACTCAGGGCTGAAATCAATAAAATAGAAACAACCAAACCAAAATAAAAAAAAATAACTACAAAGAATCAGTGAAACAGAAGTTGGTTCTTCGAAAAAATTTCAATAAAATTGACAAACACTTAGGCAACTTCAACAACCAGTTTTCCAAACTAAGACTGTCCACCAAGTACCCTAAACAACCCAAATTTTCACATCTGGTCCCAAGGTCTTAAAATTTCTGAGTAGCACAGGGCTGGAGACACTGCTCAGCACTTGAGAGCAGTGGGCGTTTGTTCTTTCAGGGCATCTAGGTTCCATTCCCCGCACCCACCTCAGGCCACTCACAACCACTGTAACTGCAGCACCAGGAAATTTGACACTCTCCCTAGCCTCTAGAGATACCTGTTCATATACAGTATACACATACATAAATAAAAATTAATCTTAAAAGAAAAAGAATATAGAGAAAATCCTAAAAAGTTCTTGAACAGAAAAAAATCACTAAGTTTTGATAAACATTGGCATGAAATTTGGTAAATCAACACAAATTGTATTAGAGAAGATTTTTCATAGTAATGAACAAAAGGAGAGAGGTTTTTGGTAGCTAAAGAGATTAGTAAAAGCACTTGATGAGCAAACATGAGGACCTGAGTTAAATCCACAAGACCCATGCGAGAGGCCAACTCTATGTGGATCCCATGGCTGTAGAGAGTGGAGATGGGAGGATTTCAGGAGATTGGCCAGCAGCCTGCCTACAGGTTCTGTGAGAAACCCTGTCTGAAAGGGTTAAGCAAACTGTGATAATCAGGACATCCAACATCCTCCTTTGTCCTCTCAAACACACAGGAGCAGGAGCACATAGCACACACATACAGAGAGAGAGAGAGAGAGAGAGAGAGAGAGAGAGAGAGAGAGAGAGACAGAGAGACAGAGAGAGAGACAGAGAGACAACCATTTCAAAATTACTCTGAGAGAGAAGTACAAAGGCATTTTCAGACATGTAAGAACCTTTGTTCCCTTCATGGAAACTTACTTTAGGATTTGTTCTAGAAAAGCTGAGAGAAAGCCAAGCGGGAGTGGGGAACAAATAGAAACCCCGACCAATCTTGAAACCAATTAATATAATCACAGAAATTTATATCAAGTAATCAAGAATTGGATGAACTATAAACCTCTTTGGAGATTCACAGAAATCTGTAGAAGACTATTTAGAAATGCTGAAGACTACATAGAGGGGAAATACTAAAGGAGAGCTAGGAAGCACATGACCAAGCAGGCTGCTGTGCAGAATGTGGGGGGATTCGAGATGAAAAAAATAATGCCACATTCTTGACAATGCGCGAAACGAGATCAATTTTTTAAAATGTAATTTTAGAGATTCTGTCAGGCATATGCAACCTTTTGACATTGTGACAGACATTTTTATCTACAAAGTTCATGCCCAAGACCCATGCAATTGGGTTAGG
Organism: Peromyscus aztecus; assembly: GCA_902168405.1. Lineage (NCBI taxonomy): Eukaryota > Metazoa > Chordata > Mammalia > Rodentia > Cricetidae > Peromyscus > Peromyscus aztecus. Next base: position 16,510 of record CABHPQ010156972.1, on the reverse strand, counting down.
AAAGAGAAAATAAATCACATTCATGAAAAACCTCGTAATGTTTTATGTTAAGTTTATAATTTTGGTATTGGGCCACATTCATATCTACACTAAGGTGCATGCATCCCACAGCACAGGTTAGACATGCATGTATTGAAATGTCACCAGAATAAAAATAAGTGTTTAAAAATACTTCATGATAGCAATGTTTCATATAGAATGTAAGGATGTTTAAATGTACATTAAAATATTGAAAACTACTTATTTGAATACCTCTTTGGAGGCATTTCAGATTTTTAATGTATCAATTATAAAAATCTTAGTTGGTTAGGAAATAAAACTTCTTTATCTTCAATATCATAGAAGAAAGAAGTTGAGAGCTTCATTATTGTTAAAGAGGAAAATTAATAAACTGTGTGGAAAGATATCTGAGTAAATCACAGACTACCAGAAAAACATTTTAATTAAGAAAGTTGTTTATTTGTAGTATCAACACATTAAAAACTAACACTCTATGTATTTATGAAGAAGCTAAGTTGAAGGAAAACATTTACAATAACAGTCAGAATGTTTAGTTCCCTGACCCACAGTTTTCTTTGTTTTTATTGTGATGAAACTCTGGAAAAGCTTGCTCATACGAAGCAATGTGATCTCATAACAAAAAGATGCACCAAATTTGATAATAAAAAAAACTAAACATCATTAAAGACCACAAAAAACAGAAAGATAAATGAAAACTATGTATTTTTATGTATGAAAGGGCAATGCACCATGATGTATTTAATGTCCCTTAAAATTATGTAAAATTAAGCTCTATTTTAATAAAAATTCTGTTCAAGATTTTATATATTTGGCAATATGACCCTAAGTTTAAAAATTAGAAGGACAAGGAAGGTGTATTCTTGTGTGCAACTTATCTTACTGGCATTAGAGTCCTAGTGTGTATAATAAGAACAGGGAAAAAAACAAGAGAAAGGCGTAAAGTGATGATATAGACAAGAGGCCAAATAAAGTCGAGGTGGCCTTCAAATCACAGAGGTGTTTGTGCAGGGATAATTGATTTGAACCACATGCATTGCGAGGTCATGCCAAGCTCAATAACTTGAGTATGATGAGCCCAACAAGATCACCTTGCTTCGAATGGACGAGTTTTTTATCACACACACACACACACACACACACACACACACACACACACACACACAAACTCTAAAATTGTGGGGCACAGTAGGGCACAGTAGTATATTTAAAAGGGTACCTCTGCCTCTTGATGGAAAGATAGACTCCATTACAAGTTTATAGATCCAAATTAATAGCAATTACCTTCAATGTACTATTTATAGTACTGGTTAAGGATGGATAATTGAGTTGATACCTTTATATTTCACTTTAAAACCCTATATATTAAGAGAGATATAAGTTCTCACTACCCTCAAATAAGAGAATAGTGAACCTTTTCATTTTTTCTTTGTGATAACTCACATATATGTTTAATATTTAAAACCATCCACTTTCCAGAGATTTAAAGGTTGGCGTATTTATATAGAACCTCTTTTGAAATTGTGTGATCTTTCTTTCTTCTACATCAATGGATTTTATTCTCTTCTCCTAAATACAGTGTCCCATATGTTCACATTTTACAAGGACAGATCAAATATGCTTTGGATTATGTGTAAATTCCTGGTAAAAGCTGTTAACCCACCCTTTTCACAGTGCATAACAGCACAATAGGCTGACACTACACACAAATTAAGAATTCACATAGTAAATATTTTTTCTTAAACAGTTCTGGTATCTTGTGCATACTCTCTTAGGGAAGCAGCTAATTTTTATGACACACACACTTTAGAATGCTTGAACAAAATAGTTTAGTATTCACGGTCATTCAGTCTGTTGTTTCTGAGCAAGAAACATGTTAAGGACAGTTTTAGGAACTGAAAAAGAATTGCCATGATGCTGAGTCTGTAAACCAGAAGTCGGACGCAATCTGTTTTGTTTGTACTGCTTTCTCTACATTACAGGAAAAAAAAAAGACAACCATGTTCATTAGATGCATATATGTCTCTGGCGCTAAGATTATAAACACATGCCACACTGCACTGAACCATGCTATGTTTTATAGCATTAGCATAGTGATTATGTTACCATTCAAAATGATTTCAGAATGCAGTCATCTCTGGTGATATACCTACCAATTCCCGGGGAAGTATAGTCATATGAAACATACAGAAGTCTTTCAGAAAAATTAGACAAGAATGAACAATACCACTTAAATCACTTGAAATAGGTTTCGCCTGTCAGACTTATAGGACATGAAGCAAACCTGGGAGCTAGCAGTTAATTTTTAACAATACGGGCAACTTAAACTTGATGATTCAGCCTCCTGCAACTCACAATCACATTTTATTTTTCAAGATGTTCTGAGATGAAATCCCTTATCTTGGCTCAAAATACCTCCTGTTTAGGTATTGTAACGCATGCCAGCACCATTTCTAGCGTTTGTGCTAATCCCACTTGCAATTTGGAAGGAAAACAAACATCAGAAACAGAGTATTTGATTTTTCCCAAATGAGAGGGCTTCCCCATCAACATCTTGAAACACCAGTGAACATGCACGGTGCCTCGCCTTAAGCACACAGAAATATGAATAAAATTATCAAAGTCCTTTTTAAAGCATTGGTATGTCATCCCAACTGCAGGTTAGAATTATAAAATACTTCCAGATCTATGACTACTGGAGATGTTTCACTGATCCATTCCAGGTTTAAAAAAAAAAGCAATAATGTAAGATAGAATTTGAGAGAAGAAGATGGGTACACTTCAGCTGAGCACCTCTCCAGGCCTGGCTCAGTCTATTGTATCTTGCCCTAACAGTGCAGCGTAACTCCAAGAACTGCCACCATGGATGCTTAACTGAGAGACTGAATAGAATTCATTCCTGGAACAATAATGAAAGTGGGGGGGTATATGAAATGCTGCACATTTTCATGGTATTTTTATCATAGCAAGAGAGAAAACAAAACAGTTCTTCAGAAGCAATGTTCACTGATCACTCTTTAGAAAGGCAGTGTTACCATGTGACATAATCAATAACTATTACAAAGCATGTCAGCCACGGCACATGCCTACTTCTCATTGCATTTTATCTATGTATCTTTACAGTGCTCATCTCAATAAAGATAGACCGCATGTGCTTTAATGAAAGCACCATTTCTATTCTTCCTGATGTGAACTCATAGGACATTCAACAGCTAAGTGTCATCACACAGATAGTTTAGGTTACACTTAATTTTTTGGGCTGTATTTGGCACAGTGCCATAAAAAGGGAATAAAAGTGGTGCCTGTAGAGGCACTTACCAATGAGAAGCAGAAAAGATTCATTTTGGTCAGCCGTGGTCCCTTGCTGCTGCTGTGAGACACTGAAAGGTCCCTGTCGCTCTTTCTTGCCTTCACAGCTGTTCAGACAGTTCTCATGGGAGATGATTATAAAATCAAATCCCTGCCATAATCCAGGGGATTCTGAAACCATCAGCAAATGAGATAAGTCTTTATTGAACAAACAAGTTCCCAAGTTAATGAAGAACCCTTACTAATAAAATGAAAGAATGGAACCCACAGTGATTCCCTGTAAACAAATTTCAAATGTGTGGAGGAAAAGCATCCTGTGAACACCTGTGTGCTTAGCTAACTGTATTGAGAGAATGAATTCCCCAATAAAGAAAACGTTACTGTTCATTGTTAAATAACAAGTTTCCCTTCAAAGGTTGAGGATAACAGCCCTCCCCCATGCTTGTTACCTCTTACCTCCTATTCCTCTTTTCTCCTGTGTTAATTAAAAAACAAACAAACAAACTTTGGAGGCCAGTAGGACAGCTCAGAAGGTAGAAGCATTTGCATGCAGGTTGATGACCTGCGTTGTCTTCCCCTGAATGGCATGAGGTGCCAGGAGAAAGCCATCTGACCTCCACACAAAATAAATAAAATTAAAGACTGACCCCTAGATGATAGAACACAAAACAATCACAATTTTCTGGGAACAAAATATACACAATGCAGGCATTACCAGTCTAACCATTAAGTATGTAAAATTTAGTAGGAGGTGTCTCATAGCGCTGCATAGCCATCACCATGCATCTCCAGAACATTTATGAATTCCCTAACTGAACTTGGACCCACTGACTACCCATTTCCTCCTCCTCCAGCTCCTGACAATAATAGTGCTCTTGAGGTCTTTGCTAAATGTCACTAATCTACCTAATGTATATGGTAAACATCTGTCCTTTTTATGACAGGCTTGTACTGTGGATATCTGTATGCTGTGAATGAGTTGCTCTGATTGGTTAATAAATAAAGTGCTGATTGGCCAGTAACCAGGCAGGAAGTATAGGCGGGACAAAGAGAGAAGAGAATTCTGGGAACAGGAAGGCTGAGTCAGGAGATGCTGCCAGCCGCTATGAGAAGTAAGATGTAAAGTACTGGTAAGCCACAAGCCACATGGCAACTTATAGATTAATAGAAATGGCTTAATTTAGGATATAAGAACTAGATAGCAAGAAGCCTGAGCCATTAGGCCAAACAGTTTAAATAATATAAGCGCCTGTGTGTTTATTTGGGTCTGAGTGGTTGTGGACCCAGGCAGGAGTGAAAATAATTCCAGCTACAGGCTTGTTTCACTTAGCTTGTTTTCCAAGTGTCTATGTGTTGTCGAATGTACCAAAATTTTATTATTCACTTTAAGATTGACTGACATCCCCTTTCATACTGATGCCACATTTGTTCACTCACAGGTTTTTTCAGACATGGGGATCACTCATACTTTTCAGCATCTGTTAACAATGCTGCTGTAAACATAGGTGTCGATGCTCCCATTTAAGTCCTTGCTTTCAATTCTTCGGATCCATATCCAGCAGTAGAATTACTGGATCAAAAAAGAAATTCTATATGCAAAAGGAACCATTACCCATTTTCATTCACCGCTATTTGACTTTATATTCCTATTAACCTTCAGACAGTTCGCAGTTTTTTTCTAGTCCCCTATCCTAACCACCACTTGCTATATTTTGGCTTCTCTTTTATACTTGTAATTTCTGTTCTAATGAAGGTCAGCTGCATCTCCTGGCTTGGATGTGAATTTGCCTAATGAAAAGAGATGGAGTGGCTATTAGTCAATTGTATATTTTCTTTGAGGAAATGTTTATTCAAGTCTCTTGACCATTATAATGCACTTATTATTTTTTATTGGGGTATATGAGTTATATCATCTGAATATTAATGTCTGATGTGTGATTTGTTAATATTTTCTCACATTCTTTTGTGTGCTTTTTTCATTCTGGTCACAGTGTCCTTTGATGCACATTCCATTGTGTGTGTGTATTTGTATGTATGTGGAAAGGTTTATATACAAGCATTTGTTTATCAGGTGTGTGTGTGTGTGTAACCCTCTCTGACGGCGACTGAACAAGGCACCAATCTATGAGTACACCTTAAGTGTTTAATTACGCATGCCGGTGAAATCATATCTCTTTGTCCTTCTGTGCTTGGCTTATTTCACTTATATCCTCCAGATTCATCCACATTGTGGCAAATAACAGCATTTCCTTGTTTTAAAGTAATTACTCAGAATTCATTACTTAACATGCCACCTTTTCCATCAGTTACTCACTGCATATATATCCAAACTGAATGAAGTCAGTATGCCATAGAGACATTTGTGTTCGTGCTCATGGTGGCATTGTCAAAAGAGTCACAAGATATGGATCCATAACTGTCCATCAAAGGATGAATGGACAATGAGAATTAAGTTTAGATCTTTCAAGTAAGTTTCCACTTCAGCTGATCCTATCCTTTCCCCCTGAGTAGCATCTATTACTAAAGAGCATCTAGAGTTTCCCACTTTCTTTCTTTATCAATACTTAGAAATTTCCATTTTGGAGTATTATCAGTAAAAACCATGTTGAGTTACTAGAATCATACTGTATGACTGAGATCATTTACTCAAGATGGGAAGTCTTCATACATAAGCTTTGGTCTGTGGATGGAAACTGCTTCAGTGATGCAGGAGAGTTGTGAAAGGAGATGCAGGATAATACAGTTGTGTTGTCCTTCTCACGATTTTAAGATTAGTGCAAAGACTCAAATCATTAACCCATAACAACATTGTCGTTTTCAGATTCTAGATTCAAACGGCATACTTGACAATGTCATTTGTCCTTCTGATTGCCTGCTCATCTCTTACGGCCCCTAACAGCTTCTGTTGCAAAAGCTTTTCCTAGAGAGACATGAAAAAATGTCTGTTGTCCCAACAGGATACCATACTCAGACTAAAGTAAACTTCTACCAAAGTCCAACTTGGCACACCAATTAACTATTTGGACTTGCTTAGAAGGTATGGGTGAAGGGCTACTTATGGCAGTGTGGGTGAACCTCCAAATGCTGCTTCACACGAAGTTCCACCTCATCATGGATTACAACTTCATGGAAGCTGCTTCGTGGAATTTTCCTTCCAGTAATATTTCACTTCTTATGTATTCTATGCAGCGGAGGGAGGGGAGGACTCTAGTATGAGTGAGCTACTACTGTAAGACTACTCCAACAGTCTTGTTGAAGCCAATCCAATAAATCCCCTTTTAATACATATTTCTGTTATTAGGTTCTGTTCTGGAGAATCCTAAGACAGAAGCTATATAATGTTATTTCAAATCTAGACAATGAAGTACCAAATAACAGAATTTTCACACATACGCAAATGTGTAGTTTGAATATAATTATTTCATATACCTCTACTTGTATTCAACAATTAACAGGACATTGGAGCAATAGCTTGGCCTAATATTCTGTCTTTACCATTTTCCTTTCTTGCTACCATATTTTAAGCAAACCCAAGACATCATATTATTTCAATCTCATGTATTCATTAGCATCTCTAAAAGTTTTTAACATTTTCTTAACAACACCACAGCTAAACCTAAACTTTCTTCCTTAATAACTTTAATATTTTATGCCACATCCCTCTGAAAAACATGGAGCCTGTTTCTTCAGTCTCATGAATGTGGATTAAGATTATGATACTTATAGTAATTAAATATGACAGAAATATCATGGTGTTAGATCTAAGCCTGGTATTATTTTATTCATATGTTTCTTTTCTTTTTTTCTGCTGTATTAAGGCATGATGGTGTACTAAAAATTACATGGATTTGACATGGTATTTGACAAATGTATACACTGTGAAATAAATACTGGCACTTAACACAGTTATATTTTTGTGATGAGAACACTTAAGATCTGATCTCTTAATAACTTTTGAAGGTACAATACAAATTTTAGTGCCCAGGTCTCCATGTTTCACTACAGATCTCCAGAAGTTACTACATAGAGTGAAGACTTCTAGCTTTTAAAAGACCAGCAGTTTCTGTTTTCTCCTTGTTGGATCCTAGCCATCCTGTTGTGAGGCAGCCCCAGTATCATGTGAAGATACCCAACTACAGGCTCCTGTGACAGCTCCAGCTAGTTTCCAAGGTGACAGTGAGCATCATTGTTCTAGCTTGATGAAAGATGTCAGCTGGAAAAAAATATTCACAAGCTGCTGCTGACCCACCCCACCTCCAAGCCTGGTAAGTACTCTAGCAGAGACCTGGCCCCTCTGAGGCCTGACCAATGATGAAACCATGAGGAAATAAATGAGAGTGAAGTAGAAATTTCTCTCACTGGCTAGGGCTGTAGGTAATGTAGAGTCCAACAAGGAGAGACAAGGGGACAGTGTCCAAACTCAGGAGTTACTGTGTCAGCTATTTTTAAAATGATATCCAGCGATATGTCCATGTTTTTTCTCCCCCCGCCCTTCTCTTTCAACTTCTTAATTATGATTGGGGTGCAATAAGGAAGTCCCTGCATACTCTACATTATAAGATCCCATTTGACTTCAGTCTGTAGGAAGTAATGTACACACAAACAGTGATAATTGCTTGTTTGCTCTGAGTTAACCTTCAATGTGGAAGCCATCCAAACGACTGGCTCAGGAGGAATACAGGACTCAGTGGCCTTGGTGTTTGTGACTTTTCTCCCTGCTATAGTCAGGAGATGATTAAAAAAAAAAGCAAAGAATCAACACCATCAAACTCAGAGAAAGACTGACCACTTAACCAGAGGGGCAGGACCAAAATGGAGTAGTTGACTGCCTCCATTTCTCTTCCCTATATACTCTTCTGGTTGAAGACGAGCTATACGACAGCTGTTAAAGAGGCTGTTGCACTGTTTTCTCTGGTTGCTGGACCTCTGAATATAAAAGAGCTTACAGATTTAATTTCTGTTTCTTGTCTTTGTGATGGGCAGTAAGGCGACTTATATTAACTCTCACATGCCATTATGAGGGGACAGGTTTTGTGTGTATGTGTTGCAATGGCATCTCCATGTGTCCTGCTGCTCAGCCCTGTCCCACCATTGGTCACTGAGTGGGTTTGCTCCCATTCATCCATACCTTTTCTGAGAAGTCAAATCTGTGCTATGATCCTTTGCTGTACTTTGTTCTCTCTGATTCCCAAGTCCCTAGTTTAAGAGTTCAAGTATCTCTACCCAGTGCAGTCCCATGTGTGGAAAGAAAAGAAAGTTTGCACCTATCAAAAGTGAAGTAATTATAGAGAGGTGAAAAATAAGGCCTTTGTCTATGCAGGATCAGAGATCATTCTTTGCACTCCTTCCTCTGTGCATGATTTCAAATAAGAAAAAGTGGCTATGACGAGCACGTAAACAGCTTCTGCAAATCCAAGCTTTTAAACCTTTGTAAAACATCAGTTCTCTGCAGTTATTTTTCCACTTGAAAATTTCCTAACTTTTATGTCTGTTGTAGGCAATAAAAGCAATAAAATATCAAAACATTGTTTTTGCAAAACATCTGTGATTGTTTAAAATTACTCCAGGGTACCCGTTTGCCGTATCCCTTGCTATTTTGAAGAGGAGAATGGGTCCTCATAGCTACAAAAGTGCCCCATTGCCTACCCTAACATTTTTCTCCTCTCATATACTGAGGATACATGTGCTTTTCTTTCATAGACTCGGTATACCTTATAAGGTGACATGACTTGGCATTTTCACCAAGTATTTGCCATGATGTTGTGCAAAGAGAACAAGTTTTGGATCCAGTCAGACTCATACAAAGATTTTCCATGAAGTCTTTGACAAAACTTCTACCTGTATGAAAGAAATATGAGGATGATACCCATATTGAAGTATCTCATATGAATTGATATCAATGCATTTGGATTAATTTCCAGAAAAAGTTTAATCAGTTACTATTAGGAATTAGTTTAGTTAATCCTTCCCATTAAAGGCTATTCTAAAGATGCCACTAAGTTCTGTTTTCTCACTAAAAAGCAAAGAAGGACATCATGCCAAAGTGAATCAAACAAAAACAGAAAAATCTTCATTCTGTACTGATCATTGGACCCACTAAGGCCTGTGATAGAGTCTCCAAAAACTCGCTTTCAGTGTTTTTATATACAAAGGAGAGAAATAAGTTGTTATTAGCATTTTTCATGTACTAACAAAGTAACAATAAAACCTCCATAAATACAAATAACTCAAAGCACCATTATTCTAAAGTTCTAAGGATGCAACACACACTTAATCATTGCTGGAACATCATTGTACACTATTGGGAAGCTTTGTTCTAAAGTCCATCTAGGTTTATGATACTTGTAATGGAAATTTCAGACAGGAAGTGACAGTCTGAGTGGAAATAGGGAAATTCTTCATGGCTAGAAGTTCATGAGCCTAACTTTTATGCACAAATCTTACACAGCTGCATGGGGTTACAGCATAGACAATCCTGAGGCCATGTCCCAAGATAGTACTTCTCATTAGACTGAAATAAGCTAAAACATACAGTTCTCTCATTACAAAGGAAAAGCCCCAGCCAAATAAGTAACCATTCATTCTCTTAAGTCCAGTGTCATTTCAGACAGGCCAAATATGAATTGATGAGTTTCAAGAAGGCATAATTAGAATAATTAGAAGCATAAATAGTGAGCACAATAATATCTGTCATTTTGACTATGAGGCACAGAAAAAAAATACATCTATCTATTAACTAGTTAACACAGAACCATTATAGCCTCCTTTTAAGTATCACTTACCAAGAGGAATATAGTGACAGAGATACAGGGAAATCATGTGCCTAACCTGAAAGAAGTAACTTATCTCTTTCATAGTTCTTTAAAGAAGCTAGGGAGAGTTGAGTCTGTTAAGGGTTACAGAAATATGTTGTTTAGAAATACTGGCATTTCAAGCTTTAATCCTATTAAATGTTTTGAATATTTCTTGCAACTAAAGTAGAATTGGGCAAATAACGTGCTATTAAGGAGTTTAAGAAGTGTGTTATACAGAGAAGTGGTTTGCACATAACACCTACCAAACTTGACCCATGAAGACAAAGAAAACTTTTAAACCAGAAATAAGCAATATACTGAATCAGTAACAAAAGGTCCCAACAGGAAAAGCACCAGAGCAGATGGCTTCCCTGCTGGTTCTACCAAACTGATAGAGAGCGACCAGCATCAATACTTCTCACCAAAACCAGAAGGACACAGCAAAAGTAGAACTAAGGACTAGTGTTTCTGATGGACAGAGGTGTAAAAGTTCTCATCAAAATGCTAACAAATTAAATCTAACGGCACACAAAAAAGAAAAAAAATGTTTTTTCCAGGGGGTAAAGGTGCTTGTCAAGCAACCCTAGTGACCTGAGTTTGATTCCTAGAACTCAAGTATGACAAAAGAAAAGAACTGACTCCATAAAGTTGTCCTTTAATCTCTCCACATAGACCAGGGCACATGTGTGCCTTCCCAAACACATCACATACACACACACAGACACACACACACATACACACACACACACACACACACACACACATCACCACCACCACCACCAACAACAACAACAACAACAACAACAACTAATAATAATAATAATAATAATAAATCATTCACCATAATTAACTGGGATTTGTAATAGAGATATAAGAATATGCAAATCAATAATGTATTATATCATTATCAATGAATTACAGGATAAAATCATACTCAGTAAATAGATGCAGAAAAGCATTTCATAAAATTCAGTATCCTCTCCTGGTAAGAAAATCAATATAGTAAATGCTATATATAATAAACATATCCAATATTTTATTTACTGGTAGAAAGTTGAAAACATCTCCTATAATAGTTCAAATGATACAGTTATGTGATTGTCTCTACTTGTGTTCAATAAAATATTGGGAGTATTATCCATAAGAAATAAGCAAGAGAAAGAAATAAACATATGCAAATTACCTTTGTTTGCTCATGGAGATGACTCTATATAAGGAAAAAACTAAAACTCCACCAAAGATTATTGAAACTAATAAAGGAATTCAGCAAAATTATGGAAAAAATCGACATACAAAAGTTAACAATTTTTTAAAAATTATTTATTTTTATTTTATTTTACATACCAACCACAGTTCCCCCAATTCTCCCTTTCCCTCCCCCCATCTCCCTTCTACCACCCCCATCATCTCCTCCTCTGTCTCCATTCAGACAGGGTAAATTCTCTCTTGGGAATCCACAAAGCATGGCATATCAGTTGAGGCAGGTCCAAGCTCCTCCCCCCTGCATCAAGGCTGAACAAGACATCCCACCATAGGGAATAGATTTCAAAGAGCCAGCTCATGAATCAGGTTCTGGTCCCATTGCTACGGGCCCCACAAAAGACCAACTTACACAACTGTCACCCAGATGCAGAGAGTCTAGGTCGGTCCCATGCTGGCTCCCTATTTACCAATGATAAACTACCAAAAACGAATTCATTTAAAACTATGACTGGAGTTTGACCGTGAAGAAAGTCTCATCCTTGAAACTTGTACTTCTCAGTCCTAGACTGTTGCTTAAAGCAAACAATTTTCATGCTTTGAAAGATAAATAAATTAAAGCAACTTCACAACATCTACAAAATAGTTACTCAAGAAATAAATACAACCAAGGAAGTGAAAGTCCTCTACAATGAAAGTCACGAAACACTAATTACAGAAAATGAAGAAGAAAAAAGGAAAGCAATCTGGGACAAAAGGAATCAAGTTGGAGGAGTCACAACACCAGACTTCAAAACATATCCCAGGTCTATAGTGACCAGATACCATGATGGTAACATGAAAACTGACACACAGACCAGTGGAGCAGAATGGAGTCCAGGGATGTGTGCGCATATCTGTGACCAGATGGTTCTTGACAGAGTTGCAAGAAACATACATTGAAGAAAAGAAAACCGCTTCAATAAACAGCACTAGGAAAACTGCATCCATGCACAAAAGAACGAAACTTGGCAATTCAAAAAATTGAATATTCAATTTCTTTTTGAAATAATTCAAGGTCACTACAGAAAAATATTTTTAAATAGCATCTCATACAGGCAACAAAACCAAGAACAGACAAATAAATTTTTCCAACCCAAGATGATTTGCATCACAAAGAAAACAATCAGGCCTAAAGTAGCAATGTACAGAACAGGAGAAAAAATGGAAATATATATGTATGAAAAAAGAATAAAATCCACAACTGTAAGAAACTCACAACCCAACAGCAATAAATCAGTTTTAAAGGTGAGATTAATTAAAAATGAACCAACAATCTGAGTAGATTTCTCTTCAAGTGAGAAGTAGTCAAAGGAATATGAAAAAATTCTGCACTTCCCTACACTGAAATTGAAACTCCTCTCCTTAGTAAGACTTCACAGTGGTCACTGCATGTGGTCTCCTAATGTAATAGTTCTTTGCTTTGGCATAGTGAAAATTTAGCATAAAAATATGCTGTCAGACCTTAGGATATGCCTCAATCAGCAAAGTTTGCAGAAGGACAACGTGAGCTTGGATTCTCACTATCCATATGAATGTCCACCAGTGCACCTGTGAATGTAGTATTGAGAGGGCAAAGAATACTGGTCAGCCAGAGTAATGAGGGGAATCATGGTTTTATGAGAGATCCTGTTTTAAAAAATAAGAAAATGACTGAAAAAGATACCCAATGCTAGCCTCTGGCCTCAACATGCAGGGCACACATATATACACATGCATATGAACAAACACACACATGCACAAACACGCACATGTGCACACCTGCCATAAATAGCCACCACCTTCCTTGCTGAATTTGTATCTGCTTTCATAGCCAGGTTCCCCAGAGAGCACCCACCATTACCCCTGTGTGATAATGCTGAAGCATTCCTGTTTTTATACAATTGTTGGGACCAAGTCTCTAGTTCATTGATTCCTCTACAGCATGGGGAGGGTCTCAAGGGCTAGAGATTATACACTCACCTGGTCGGGCTGTGCCATAAAAGTCCAGCCCTGCAGGTGTGTGTTGCAGAAGATGAGCACTGACCTTCTGGTGCCAAGAAATCAACTCCCTGGGTCAAGTGCTGGAAGTGGCTAGCCAAGAGAGAGAGACAGAGAGAGAGACAGAGAGAGAGAGAGAACAGAGCACTTTCCCTCCTAGATTCATTAAATGTTTACCAATTTTTTAATGAGATGTAACTTATATATAATAAGTATATATAAGTTCATATACTGTTCAATATATTTTTACACATGGACACATCCAAACATCAAAGAGCTTGCTTATACACCCAAGACTTCCATTGCCTCAGGAGGTTTCAGAATAGCTCTTTCAGCTAGCACCTTCTCTACCCTCTAACCAAGGAGGCCACTATTGCAACTTCTATCACTGTGCATTACATCTCACTGTCTTTTACTTCATGTAGACAATATCAGTTAACATACACTCCTTTTATGTGACTTAGTATTGCCAGTGTTAAATTTCATTGGTCTGGTGATGTGTCTGCACTATTGAACCTGTTTTCTTGTATTTTCTGAGACAGTGTTCTCACTGAACAACTAAGCTGTCTGGCAATGAACTTCAGGTGTCCTCTTGTCTCTCTGCATACCCAGCACCCTTGCTCCAGCACAGGAATTACAGACATGTTCCATCATGCCTGGCCTTTTGCATAGGTGGTCAGGATCAGAACTCAGGTCCTCATGTTTAAGCACCAGCACTGTATCAACCGAACCATCTGCCGAGCCCCTTAGGTGGTGTTATACCACTTAATTACGATAGCTTATAGAAAATCGTCCTTTCCGGTAAATGGAAGGACTCCAAATTTGCTCTTTCACTTTAATATTGTCTTGGCTATCTTAGGTCCTACAGGACATTTTTGAAGTATTAAATCCAAAATCTAGATAGGCACCTAAGTTTCATTTGACCACTACCTATGACTTTGTGAAAGACATTTATCCCACCCCCTTCCCTGAGCTTCATCATTTGTAAAATGAGCAGGGTTTGGACAAGACCATCCTCGAGACTTGCATTTGTGATTTTCCGGCCCAATTCACACTAAAAGGAAAGTAATTAATGCTCATAAATAAAACACAGGAACCCTCTTTGGGAAGAATAATGGCTTCAATGCATTTCTTGCAGACATTATTTCACATTTAAATTATGTACTTTGAAATTGGGTTAGAACACCTGGTTAATGTAGTCTCAAAGGATTTGCAAATTCACTAAGTTCCTAACTTACCTCTTTAAGAATGACAAAACAACACACCTTGTCTTTATTAGAAGTAGAATTTAGATAAATTGGGATGTTGGCTCATATATTTATTTGTTACCAGGGAAAGAATTTAAATGTATGATAGTTGGCACCATTATACCTTTGTAAACACAATCTTCAATCTAAACTCCCTCCTATCCACAGTCCATTTTCTCAGGGTAGCCCCACAATGGCACATTCCCAAAACATTTCCTATGTAGTTCTCTAGAGCTAAGATCTTCTCTTTCCACTAATTCATACATTTAATTCTTTCCACATTACAACTTGCCTGCCCCCTTGAGTAACTCCACCATCTACTTGATACACAAGACATTTCCACCTCGTGCTCACCCACCTGTACTGAATTTAGCACCCATGTGGCTTTATCTCAGCACCGTTTCTTTAGTACACCTGGGGCTTTGCAAAGAGCTCTCTGGTTGTGAGTCCCTCCATTGTGGCAGTCATAAGTGCTTTATTGTTTTCCAGTGTCCATGGAAGTAACCAGCATACTTCCCATTTTCAAAAGGAAAAATTATGCTTATTGAAACTAGAAAAATAGCTTCACTGTTGCTTGTAGTAGACGTTTTATTTTCTACAGGGAACTGGGGATGGTAACAAATTATTTAATATGCCACAGCTGGCCATTGGACATGGAGGATCATCCTACAAGGCATACACAGGGGAACAAAAGAGTTCTCACCAAAGGTATCAATTGGACAGTGTCGCTTAAAGAACAGCCTGAGGGAGAATTGATAAAACCTACCTGGGCCTGTGCTGTGTGGTCCAAGATGGAGGCCAGATCCAAAAGGGTAGAGTGGAATCTGGTCAGATGAGAAGCATCAAAGCCACACAGGAATGTAATGGGACTGAGGAAGGGAAACGCATAGCTATTGTAGACTCCAACAATAAACACCCAATGGACCCAAGACAGATCGATTAAAAAGTGAATAAATAAACAGCAATAGGGTTCAGTGAGAAAGAGCTGATATATCAAAACCCTATTGGAGATTTGAAACCTAAGTAGCTTGACAGAGTAGAACTAGAGAATTCAGGAAGTAAAATGAACACTTAGGTAATACATGTTGTAATAAATTTGGGGCTTGTCAGGGGACAGCTGCAGAGAGTTCTTGATAGGCACACATGTGTGTGTTTCTCAGAAGAGAAGTAGACAGTGGAGTTTGAAGCTTACAAATTGTTTCACATCCTTCATCTTAGCATCGAAACACCTAAGGAACAAACATTTGATTTTGAGGTGTTAATTAGCTAGTGGGAAGATGGTTTAGGATTTGCCCTCAAGATTCCTATTGTGGATTTCAATGTTCATTTTATTGCATTATACCACCTCTCACATAAGCATGAATAAATTATCCATAACCAAACTAGGATGCTAGATACTATCCTTCTATTCAGATTATATGCTGATGCCTTACACTAATGAGAATGGCTTCATGTGATCAAATACTGAATAAAGTTCTTTTGATATTTGTCCCCCACCACTATGTTGATGTTCTACATTTACATAAGTCATTCATCTGTTAATGGACATCTAGACTGATATGAATAAGGTTAAGCAAGTTTATAGTAAGACGTAGATTTCTGAAAGGTCTTAAGGGAGGATGATAGTAGAACACAGATGGTATGAAGAAAGAAAGGGGAATAATGGAGAGGAGTGGATTAATGGGAAGGGGAATGAGAGGAAAGAGCAGAAGAAGGTGCTGAGAAGAGATAACTCTACTAAGGATGTTAGCAAAGGCCACAAGGAAGCATGTTATTTTATAGGCTTACTAAAAATTATAATTAAAGAGAAATTTTGAATGGAGGTACCCTATATGGGAGGAAGGTAATGCTAACCCCAGAAGTCACAGATTATTAAACACAGGAGATTATCTGAGCCAACCCCCCGCCAAAATAATACAGCCC
>CABHPQ010156971.1:0-47400 GCA_902168405.1 Peromyscus aztecus | reverse complement strand
CCTGTGTTACTTGTGACTATTCAGGTTAGTTCTGTGACACTTGCTCATGATGAGCAGAGAAGCATCACCTGGACAAGCATACCTACTACCTTCCTTGTCCTCCTGGAAGTACGTAAAGGGCTGATAGCGGGTGGCTCCTTGGTGGCAACAGGAGTGTGATTCTGTACCTCCTCATCTCCTTTATCTTGGAAAACCAGGAAGCAAGAGGGTAACAGTAAAAGGGCCCAGACTATGAAATCTCAAAGCCTGTCCCAAGGGGTGCACTTCTTTTACCTAGTCTCTGACTCCCAAACTAACTTCCAAAACAAACACTAACAACTGTGAGCCAAGGTTCAAATGTGAGTCTGTGGGGAATATTTCAGATCCAAATAACAGGAAGAAGCTTTCCAAACTTCTAAAACCCTGGATTATCAGGATACTTAGGAACAACAACAAAAATATTTACTTAGTAAGTAGATTCTGGGACATCAGGCACACAACAGTAGAAAGCCAGGGAAATGTTTATCATGAGTTCCAGTTGCTAGGATATAGAAGTTCAAGACTGCAAGATATACTTCATGATAAGTACGTTACAATCCAGAGGTTAAGCCTTCTCATGAGTCATGGTGAAATAGTCAGAGAGATTTCACTTGACATAGTAGATGTTGAAGCCGAATTGCTGTAGGACAGCTCATGGGAAGATGCAAAAACCGATCTTGCTGGAAATATGTTTCTTTATGTGGAGCCTGAAAAAGCACAAAGTCTGGTGACTAGTTATGATAAAAATACTATGTCTGCACTCATTAGGAAGTGGTTGTTGACATTGTGATTTATAATTCTTAGCTTCTCATTCCTCCTTAACCTTCACAGGTAGCATGGAGAACTAGCAACTATTGTCTAATGGCCCATTGTCTGTGAAATCAATGATACAGACCTGTAACTAAATCTTGTTTGAGAGAAAAATCAGATGCCACAACATAAAAATTGTGTGAATTTGTTCAACCTGTTTGTATCCCAGGAAGGCCACATGTCTATTTTTCAAAGCTTGCAAACCAACAAATAGCTGGCTTCTGCAAGTGAGATATTGCTGAGCAAGAAGTAGCCGTTTTCCTGTTTTCCTTGTAAGGATTTGGTTTTGTGTTAAAAATACTTCATTTAATTAAGAAAAACAAAAACATGTTACAGAAAATTCAAAGACAGAAGGTAGCAGGTGTGGTGGTATTGTGTTCCCCAAAATACTGTGTACTTTAATAAACTTATCTGGGGTCAGAGACAGAACAGCCACAATATTAAACATGAGGATAGGCAGTGGTAGCATACGCCTTTAATCCTAGCATTCCAGAGACAGAAATCCCTCTGGATCTCTGTGAGTTCAAGGCCATATTGGAAACCGCCAGGCGTGGTGACACACGCCTTTAATCCCAGAAAGCAAGCCTTCAATCCCAGGGAGTGGCGGTAGAAAGCAGAAAGGTACATAAGGCATGAGGACCAGAAACTAGAGGCATTTGGCCTGGGTAAGCATTTGGCCTGGAGAAGCATTTGGCCTGGTTAAGCATTCAAGCTTTCAAGAAGCACAGTTCAGCTGAGAGCCATTCGGCTATGAGGACATAGAGGCTTCCAGTCTGAGGAAACAAGACCAGCTGAGGATCCAGCAAGGTGAAGTGGCTGTGGCTTGTTCTGGTTCTCTGATCTTCCAGCTTTACCCCAATACCTGGCTGAGGTTTGATTTTATTAATAAGAACTTTTAAGATTCATGCTACAATCAGGAATAACTAAGAAGGCCAGTGAGATGGCTCAGCTGGGAAGGGTGCTTGCTGTGAAGACCGATAACCCAAGTTTTATCTCTAGAACCCATGCTAAGAAGAGAAACAAGTGAGAGTTGCCTCTGACCACCACATGAATGCCATGGCATGCCTGAGATACTCATCCCCCCACCACACACACACATGCTAAATAATGTTTTTAAAAAAACAATGTATCATTGTTTAAGATTGTGATGGAAATTCTCATGACAGTGTTGATCCATAAGCAAAGTCTTACCTTTCATTTGCTCTGGTTGAGGGTTTTGTTTTGGAAATACACACACACACACACATACACACACACACAAGCAATAAAAACGAAAACTCTCCCTAACTTTTCATGCTTCTTCTACCCTACTTGTTTTAATTTAGTACCATAACTTCAAATATTTTCTTATGGGTAAGTTTCAAATACCTTTTCAGTCTTCATATAACCCTGGGATATTTATATTATTAATATTTTAGATCTTCTCTGGGCTCTCTAATTGGCATCTTGTATTATGTATGTCTAGATCTAAATGTTTTAGGTTTTGTTTATATCCAAAATCTATTCATACTTGGTGGCCCCCAACTCCATTTGGGGTGTCTCCACTCGACCAGCTGCTCAGATCTAAAATGTTAATTTGGCCCCTTCTTTCTTTGACACTCCATACTGATCCCCAAGACAATCAAAATAAGTATACCTTCAAATTCATGCTAAATCTATGACTAGATCCTGTTTCCTTCCACACCATTCTGTGCCATGTTGCTAATTCTTGTAAACAGAGGTTAGAGTGGAATTTTAACTCATTTCTCTTCTATTCCTGGACTCAAAGTCTAAGGTCATTTTCATTTAAATATAAGTGTGATTATGTTAAATCTGAGTATTCCAAAAGGGTACTTTGTATTTTTAATAAACCATGTGAAAAACCTAGCTCTGGAGGCATTGGCTTTGCTCTCCTTTCCTGGATGGAATGCACCATTAGCAAATATTTTACGTTGCCCAACAGAAAAGTAAATGTTTATTCTCTCACTAATTATTCTTTATGTCTTCAAAGACAAATGTAGAAACATGCTTAAATACCAACCTGCAATATATCGAAAGACAGAAATATTCCAACACCTTGGACTGAGCAGTTAGCTCAATTTTTTTATTGCTAATATGTTCATTTGGGCAAAATTCACTTGTGAATGACATCTTTTATGTTTTTGCTTAGAGCTTGTAGTTAGTTCCTATGTATATCCCTGTATTTCAGTCTCCCCGCTATTTGTGTCCTCCCCTCTGACCTCCAAGAGCATGCCACATCTGGGCTTGAAGCTTCTTGAAGTCTTTTGTTCATAAGAGAAGGTGGTTATGGTTCAATAGATTGCCAGGGGAATTGCAGCTGTAATTTATTAACAGTATACTCCGACTGGGAAGGTTTTCCTGCTTTGAAGAGAAATTTGAAAGGTAATGTGATGGACTACCTTCCCACTGCAGAGTGTAAAACGCTCCTTTTGTTTGTAACTTATTGTTACTTTCACTCTTTCTGTTTCAAAGGTTTTCGATTGCTCCTGAGAGTTTAGAATTTATCTGTCCAGAACATTACAATGTCATAAAAAAGGGGAAAATATCTCCAAGTTCAAACTTCTATTTTCTGTAATAAAGGACTAAAAATCCCACAGAAGTCATTCTTCATGGAAGGATTGTGTGCCCCACAAGCTGAGACTAAGCACAAAGAACTACATGCGTCTTCTCTCCTTCAGCTCCCAGCAGTTTTCATTTTCAAGCAACCACTACAAAGTTCCTTTTTCCAGTTATTAAGATGAATACAGGAAAGATTTAATGCTCCAGGGCATTTCAGTGTTAAAAAAAATCATATCACCTGAATAACTAATGCAGACCTTAATATGATATTCAGCTTTATGATTCTGGTATGAATGGAAAGAAAACAGATAGATTGCACTTGAATACCTACCAAAATATATTTGACATCTCAACCTATGAAGCCATCTTTCACCTAAAAAAAAAAAATGAAGAAAGTAGATGCCTTTTTATATGCCAGGGTGCCTGATTTATGACAATGTCTGTGTTTATCCGTACCAAATAACACTAACAAAAAAAAAAAAAAAAAAAAAAAAAAAAAAAGAACAAAACAGAGAGCCAACCAGCCTTCTCAAATGACAGGTACAACTTCTGAATTTTGATGTGATGTCTTATACGTGTCTGAAATTATACCTGTATCTACTGATAAAACAATTATAAGGAATGTCTGGAGACATGAAGAACTTGCAAGCCTATGAAAGCTTGTACTCCACTGAGCATTTGGCTAATGCAAGGATGCTTTCCAGAGCGATGTGGATCTGTCAAGTCCCTTGGGATAGGAAGGTCTTCTTTACAAATCCTCTGTGATAATTATTTCAAAACAACAAAAAAAGTATAACCCTCTTCAGTCAACAGCACAGTGAAACGAGCAGAAATTACTTTTGTATTTATACACTCCCAAGTTGTTTAAATTCAGCAACTTGAAAAGCAAAACTCTGAACTGGCACATGTAAAGGTGAGACATATAGTCATTTTAGTTTAAGCTTTGCTCACTATAAAACTAGATCACATTTTTTCTTCTCTTGGAAAAGGTAATTTTAGAATTTCTCTGTCCATGTCAGTGACTGCACGGAGTCCGACGTAAGATAAAAATGATCTCGGAAACTTCTCTCTTTATATCTATATCTATATCTATATCTATATATAGATATAGATATAGATAGATAGATTTATATTTCTTTATTATGTATACAGCATGTATGACTGCAGGCCAGAAGAGGGCGCCAGATCTCATTACAGAGGGTTGTGAGCCACCATATGGCTGTGGGGAATTGAACTCAGGACCTCTGGAAGAGCAGCCAGTGCTCTTAACCTCTGAGCCATCTCTCCAACCGGGAAACTTCTCTTTTTTACTCCGCTCAGTAATGCTAAAGAACCTAGTTATCTAATTTGAGTTCTTACTTCAAAACAGCATTATTTCTTAAAACCAAACCAAATAAACAAAGAGGTAGAAGATTATGCTTCCTTTTCTAGATTTCAGTGGTTGTGAGACCACCAAGATACACATGACTTAGCATGAATATTGTGTATGTGTGCTCTGTACATATGTATGTGTTTTTTGTGGCTTTATGAATATATGTGTATGTACACATGCATGTAGAGTGAAGAAGTTGACAAGGACTGTCTTCCTCAGTTCTTATATAACTTATTTTTTGAGACAATCTCTCACTGAATGTGGAACTCAGGGATCCAACTAGGCTGGATGGCCAATGAGCTAATGAAATGTGTCTGTCTCAATTTGCCAATGCTGGAACTACACAGTGTACATTAGCGTAGGTGCTGGGGTCCACTTCAGGCCCTCCTTATGCACAGCAGGGACTGTACTGACTGAACCAACTTGCCAGGTTCTAAAACATATTTATATTTCATTTTACAAGTTAAGAATACCTAACTGTAAGATGAAATGCAGACCGTACATCTGAACTTAAAAGCCGATTTCACATGATTCTGTAACAGGAAGCTGGAAGTGGACACCCACTTTGTTTTGTATCGTTCTTAGAATGAAGACCTTCATGTTTCCCACAGAAGACATGATTGACTCCTTTAATAATTCTATGGGCTGCCAGGGAAGTGAAGCTTAATGTTCAAGAATGAGCAAGCAATATGTGATAGCCCTGGTTTAAATCATGTTTGTATAGGAGTAAGAATGAGGAAGGAACATGGCAAGTATGCCTTCAACGCCCTGTAGATGGTTCAGAATGCTAGTTCGAAAGTTTAGCCCTTATTAAAAAAAAAACTGTTTTGACTGCCTTATTGCCTTTTGGTCAAATAACACAGATACCAAAAACTAAATTTTTACTTTTCTAGTTTCCATCTTTCTTTAATTTTCCCTGTGTGTTACACCGTTCAAATTTCAACCATGCCCCAACTCTTTTTTGAGCAGTGAGAATATAAACACTATATCCTAAATATAGCCTTACTAGTAATTTGTTAGTGTAACCATTCCCTTAAAAAATACTCAATTTATGAATGTCATACTTTTATTCTCGAGCATAGAGTATTGAGAAGATGGTAGTCATTTTGTTGATGTTATTGTTCTGAGTAAGAAGAAAAGCAAACAGACAATTTATAAAATACCCATTATTCTCTCTAAAATATGACCTTATACTACTCATTATATTTTGATGAATTTCTTCATCCGTCCTCAC
Source organism: Peromyscus aztecus (assembly GCA_902168405.1). Classification (NCBI taxonomy): domain Eukaryota; kingdom Metazoa; phylum Chordata; class Mammalia; order Rodentia; family Cricetidae; genus Peromyscus; species Peromyscus aztecus. The sequence continues at coordinate 41,407 of CABHPQ010156971.1, read as the reverse complement.
TTAGCATATTGGATGCATTTGTGGCAATCAAGTTTTAATATGGAATCCTTTTCCTACATGACTTCCTTTTGGCAGCTGTGTAGCCTAGTCTTGGAACAGTATGTGACTGCCTGTCCAACGGGTTTCCTCAGGACAAGGCACCTGTGGGAACAGACTCTCACTTGACAAGGACCACCAGTCCATGGGGCAACTTAGGAATTTGCAAAATTCGTGCACCTTGCAGGCTCTTTTCTCTCTCATTATATTGATAATTCTTTAGGAGGTTTTTAGTTTTACTTTGTCAGTCACATATGCAATAACTGTAATTTCCCCTATGATTTCTGCTCTTTTTTTGAATATTTTCCCCTAAGATTCAACAAGGGACTAATGCTTCTCAAATTTCTTATCTGGAATTACTAACTACAACTCCAAATCCTAGGAACTTTTCTAACTCAATAGAGATAGGTACATATGAGAAAACAAGCCCTGTAACATTAACCATGTCTCACAGTTCTGGAGAGGAGAAAATGGCATGCATACACAGAATATGGAAAAAAGCCTCAGGAATACACATAGTGCCAGCTGTTGAGAGTAAGTTCCCTGGACACTAAGTATGGAATCATTGGTAGGATCTGGTATGTTCCAAGAGGAAAGAGTACAATACGAAATGTGGGATGGATAGTTCCATCTTTACCATACATACGAGCTTATATGGGTGGAAGAAGTATGGTACAGTGAGATGGGATGAGAATGCCTTATCAAAGTCTGCCTTTTACAGAGAGATTGAGACATGGGACCCTCTTGTAGAAAATGGAGCTGTATAAAAGCATATCTTACAGACATGAAAGAATTGTTTGGGTTTTAATATTGCTGTCCCTAAAGCATTGTACTTAACGTCAATTACTTTTTCACTTTGTAACCACAAGTAACTGCCAGCTGACATAAGTACTACAAAAGCGGGATGTATCTGGCTGGATATTTAGTTAAGCCTGCCTGCAAAAATGCTGAACTCTATGTCTAGAATAAGGTTGTGTAGCAGGTAGGAAGTTAGATTTGTGGAAGCATAAAGGGGAACAACGGGGGATTCCATAATGACCACGATGTATTCCTTAAATTGTGATGTATTTCTTAAAGTCAAAAATAGAAGCCAGCAATAAAGCTGTTCATGTAACCCTGGTAAAGAAAACCTCTGTTTAAGTGAAAAGTAAAGACAGCCTGAGCTATTCAGGGCCACTTGAGTACAATCCACTTGGTGGTCAGAATTTTTTCTTGCACCAATACCCCTTCTCCATCTTGGGACCTGAACCCGAGTCCAGGCTGGACCCCAGCAACTTCCATTATATAATTGGAGACTTGTTTCCCTGTGAAACAAGGCTTTAATAGACCGTTGAACATCTCTAATGTGGAACTATTAAAGTAATAGTCACATGAACATCAGGATAATAATGTTTTAAAACAACATTTTATGGATTCCTATAAAACAACAACAGCAACAACAAAAAAATACTGGAAAAGCAGGAAAACAAATATCAAAAAGTGGTTCCCATGGAAATTGCCTTTCTTCTCAGCAGTTTATTGATATAATCCATGTGGAAAATACTGTATGGCACGTTTTAACTTTGGTGAAATATTTCATAGTGACATGATTTCTTTATACATTTGAGCATCATAACTGAATTTATAACTTGTTGAAGTGTAAATTGTTGAATGTGTGAAATATTTTTATCAATAGCTACCAGACTACAGGTTTCTTGTAGTTTGATGACTTTTTTTTTTTAATATTCCTCTTCTCTTCCTCTCTTTCTCTCTCTGTCTTTTTTTTTTTTGTCTTTTTCTTTTTAACTTACTTGTTCTTTGTCCCCTCTGACTGTCTTTGGACTTAAATCAAGGACTGAACACATGCTAGGCAAGCACACTGCCACTGAGTGACAGCTCCATTCTTTTGATGGAAGTTTCTATTGTTGCTTCTATTCTGTGCTAAAGTATAGTAATTGATTTAACATGGAGAAATGAAACCTAACATTTTGAGTACCATGTAGCTAGAAGAGGTGGTCAATGAAGAATCAGATGTAAAATTAAGTTAGAATGGCTATCAAATTAGAATGGTTAGTACAAAGAAACAGGCTTAAAATTAACTGAAATGTCACAAGGTCTAAAATTTTCTTTGAAAGAATCAGTTGTGAAAGTACAAGAGAAGTGTAAGCAGAGTAGCAGCTGCAAATGGAATAGGAAACTTAGTGTTAATAGAATCAAAACTCAGTAAAGTACAGAATCCAGACAGACAGGGCAAATGGGTGAAACCACTTTTGCACAGTGCTGGTCTGTGCACAGTTTGAGGCTAGTCTTTGTTCTGAATGACAAGGAGAGAACATGATAAATACACATGACCATGTAAAGCATATTATGTAGTTTAGAGGAAAGAGATTAAAAGTAAGGACAGGAACAGAATAATTTCAAAGGAAATATTAGTATCGAATTAGAAAAAAAATGTGCTTTTGTTCAAAGCTAAATTATCAAAGAGTAGAAGCATAAATTAGCAGTTATAATAAGTTGCTGTGTAATAATATAAATCACTACTGGAATAAAGAGGTCTATGAATGTAAATTTTATCAATATTGGTTTAAAGGCCTAGCCATACATCTTCCCCAATTATCAGGCTACAAAATCAAAGGTTGTATAGCCTGAAGCCAAAACCACCTGGAGGTCACCCATAAATACACCTTTCCCTAGACTGTAATAAAAAGGCAATAGAAAGAAGCTGCAGCCAAAGAAGGATAAGAGATTATGATAATAATAGTGTGCTTCAACCTGTGAACTTCATGGAGAGAAAGGTTGAAAGAGAGACAGGAAAGAAAAGAGTGGGGTTAATATTGATGGGAGGGGCCCACACAAAAGAAACTTATTTAAATGTCTCTATGTTCACTCTTCTTTCTTCTTCTCCCTAAAACCATGGCATCATTTAAAAAGCAACGCCTGAGAAAGAAAAGTTTCCAATTTACAAATGTCCTTAAGATATTCCAAAGTGTCAAGCCAATTTGATTTTTATTTGTATATAACAAACGAGTCATTTTTGCAGAGAAACAGAATGTTCTGGGGGAGCGCTGACTTATTTTGTAAGTGTTTAAGATTTGATAATGTCTCAGAATCTCCTGAGCTACTGGAAAAGTAAAAATTGACAGAAAAAGATAATTTTGTTATGACAAGGAGCCTGGCAGGTGGGCAGAGTATTTGAGTGGGATTGCAGTGACTTTCAATTATCTATCCTTAGACACTTGTCTGTTTCTCCTGGTGGCCTATCTAATGAATAGCTCTTCTGCAGATGGTGAGAAACTAGCATTCTTAATTGCTATCAGGCTAAAATTAACAACAATCATGAGCATTGCTAGGGGAAGAATCTGGTATAATAGAGTTCATCTGTCAAGAAAAGAAAATTGGATATTTACTTCGACGGCATATACAATCTGATAAGGGGTAAGGATCATTTCAGTATTAGGAAACCTTCTAATTGTTATGAGATATAGGATCTATAAAAGCAGATCTAGTTAGTGCTAAATTGTTTTCCTTTCTGTAAAAACTAAGCAAATATAATATTGCTTACCTGTATCACAGTGTTAATGCTTGTCATGAATTTAAATAACAAATTGACATCAGTAATTGAATGCAGTATAGTATAACTTTCCCTCCCAAGATTATAATCTATAATTTGGCAATTATTTCTCACTTGTTTCTCATCGGAACATAGAATACATGTTTATTGTACAAATACATATGCAAATACCCAAGGAATAATGATAGTCTACAGTGTTATGTTTATGTATATTTAATCTTATAATTGTAATTATTGTATCATAAGCCATTTTTACAATTAACTTAAAATTGGAATAACAATATAAAATTGAAGGAACAGAACAGAACAAAAATATTAGAAATTAGGGACTATAGAAAACTGGAAAAAAATTACTAGAAACTGATTTTCAGATAATATTCTAGAATTCAAATATTTTTGACATTTCCACAGAAAGACTTCTGCAAGAAGATATTGGGTTATTTTTTTCCTAAACTCATTTCTTTATCACGGTTTAAGGAGCAAAAATGGGAGGAGAAGGCAGGAAGAACCAGGATAATTGTGTTTAATTGTTATTTCAGTGTCTAACTTCTGGGACCCATACTTAGGATGGTAAGCAAGGATTCTCTATTGCAAATCCTTTTTTTTTCCCCTGTTGACTTAAGTAAGGTCTGGGGGGTTACAAACTTAAGGCTACTGATGTTGGGACAGGAATCTGAGTGGGTACCCAGTCAGGTTAGAAGAATACAGTGCACACTAAAATTATTGAGAGCATTAAGTTCCACTTGAATGTGTCACTGATGACCACAAATGGTCAGAATGCAGAGTTGTGAAGCCGAGTCGTGACTGATACAACTACAACACAACTCCTGTACCTGAGGATCAGGGATCATTGTGGGAAAGTGAGCAGAAAGATTATAAAATCTGGAGGAACAAGAAACCTGCTGTGAGATTATGTCTTCAAGCAATGTCAGAGAAACTATAGCCATGGTTTCTTACCAACATGGCTTCCCAAGCAAGATTTGAACAAGAGAGACAACAGTAGATGTGCTAACATGGATAGTGAAAAGCTCAGGAAGCCTCAACCATAGACAAAGAACTACAGGCAACTAAGGAACGCTGAGAGCCAGAGAAACAGTCTTCCCCAGGAAGAGCTCACCAATTGGTTATTCTGAAAACATACATACAAATAACATACCACCTGAGTGAATTATACATGTATATTTAAACACACACACACACACACACACACACACACACACACACACACACGCTGACAGAGCACTGTAAAGGAGAATTCCAGGGAGAAGCTGTCTGCATACCTTGATTGATAAAACATAGATGAAGAGTTTAGAATGCTGGTAATTAGAGTAATTACAATTTCTTTGGGACTATGTTTAGCCACTTAAAAAGCCATTTCTTGCCCACCTCGGTATCAAACTTAATATCCTCACAAACAGACAAAACCTTTAGAATGCAGTAACTTAATAAATCTCTATTCTCCACCCAATAGAAAAGCTAAGTATACTGTCATACAACAGTTGAGACTAGAGATGAGATTTCCCGACCACTATAACTGCCCATTTAATATTTCCACTGGTGCACTCTTAAACTGCCTTGAATTAAATCTTTTATTGTTTTATTACTATAAAAACTGGATGGTAATGATATGGATTCACAACACGCCCCCATGGTTGGGCATGGTTGAGCATGCCCAGCAAGAATCTAGTCACTTCTGCCTAGTCATTTTCGGGTCAAAATATCTCCCATGACCAGGACCCCCTGGCTTTGCATGGTTGCTTAAAGCGCGCAGCACAACCATGTGATCTACGTGCATGCGTGGAATAGCCACATGGGTCCGTGTGCGCAGGCACGGCCCAGCCTTTATAAGCTGGCACCATGATTCCCGGCTCCATCTTTACTCACTGTGCACCTCTGTCTCTTTATCTTGCCTTAATAAAACTCTTGTTAGTAGATTCTGTCGTGTTTCGTAAGATTTCCTCGCAGCGTAAGAGTGCCGCAAATAACCAACAGGTAACACTTCCATGTTGGAATACGCAATGGAGAATAACTTAGCCCTGTGTTTCCCAGGCCATGTTTACTCAAAATTGGCTCCAGAATAAATTCTTGTTCCCTTCGAAGCAAGTACTGTTCTCGTTATTGTTGTTGTTTGCTTGTTTTTGCATATACAGCAGTAACCAGGATATGTCTTCCTGCATCCCATCCCTCCTACATCTTTCTAGGTTTAATTCTTCTTTGGAGTTTTCTTTACTAAGCACAGATAAGATCACACTGTAGATCCAAATGTAAGTGACTAAAATTAAAAAAAAAAACTTTTTTGAAACATTTGTCATTTGCATTAGCAAATTCTCTTTATTTTTGAAATTATCAAACATTAAAAATCCCTTCTGTCAAAAATTTCAAGGGGAAAAAAAAATCAATCATCCGAATCCATCTCTATGACAACCAGCTTAAGTAATTTTATTTACTGACCCAGCCAACCTTGATTTTAAGTCTGGTGACTTGGAATTTTTTTTCTTCTTCTTTTTTTTTTTTAATCGAGGAATTTTTTTATTCATTTTACATACCAGTCACAGATCTCTCTCTCTCCTCCCTTCTCCCACCCCTCCCGCCTTCCTGCCAGCAAACCAACCCCCATTCCCTCCTCCAAAAGGCAAGGTCTCCATGGGGAGTCAGCAGAGCCTGGTACATTCAGTAGAGGCAGGTCCAAGCCACTTGGAATCTTTTACATGACTCTCACCTTTCCTGTTCTGTAGGTTAAAGCTGAATCTGGGAAGACTTACAGTACTGAGAACTTTCCTAGGACAAACATAAAACATGTACAACGCAAGTTATTTGCACACAGGAATCCTGCCTCTTAACCATCTGGGTATGAGTTAATATCAGGATTCTTTGGATATATCCACAGTAGTTAACAGCATCTTGTGGCATAGCCAAAAAGTCTTGAACAGAGCTTCACACTTTGAGCAGAAGAACACACTTAGTTAGGAAAATATATCCTCCTCAGGGTGGAAGTACGCAGGAACAAAGAGAGAACTTAGCAGGTCAAATGCTGGTGAAGAGATTGTCACGCAGCAGAGGTTTCCAGGGTTGTGCCCATAGCCAACTTTCCTGTGTACGATCTCTTGGTTGCATTTAATGCCACCTGCAACTTTATGTACAGTGTGTCTCATTTGCATCCTAAATCTCCACCCATGGGTCATTAGACTCAAGAGTCATTAGTTTACTACTCTAATGAAACAAAAGTCACCTTCAGACACCCTAGGGTGCATCTGCTTTTGCACCAGAGGCCCAAACTTAGCTGTCCTTGGCTGGGGCATTTTCCAGTACTCCTCTTTGCTAACTAAATTTTGCAGTGTTTGTAAAGCTTTGTGCAAGGTTTTCTGAACTGCTCTCTCATCTACTCTACTGTCTGAACCTCTCTTCATGGTTATACACCTACTAGACATTTCTTGGAATACCAGTAAAACAAAAGGCACAGAGAGTTGAAACAATGGTTCATCTCTAAGCCTCCTTGGGAATTTATGAGATAAACAAAAAACTAGGAAGTGCTCTGACAGTGTTCTACTTAAGCCCTATATCTTAGTTAGGGTTTCTATTGCTGTGAAGAGACACCATGACCATGGTAAGTCTTTTTCTTTTAACTTTTTATTGACTTTTTATGGATTTCACATCATGCATCCTGATTCCATTCATCTCCTCCTGTCTTCATATCCACCCTCTGCCCTTGCAACCACCCCTCCCCCGAAAAAAAAAAAAACTTTAAAGGAAAAGCAAAAACAAAAACAAACAAACAAAAAGTCAGGCACTAGGCACAGAAGCTGTAGTGTGACAGAGTGAGTCACACAGTATAGCCTCTAGTCCATACATCTATATTTGTAAGTGTTCATTGCAATGAGTCATTGGCCTGGCTCAAGTCCTCTGGCTTCTGCTACACCCTCGATATTAGGCCCTTACTGGGACTTCTTTTGGATATCCTGTTGTTGCATTGCATCAGGCAGTCATGGAACTTTGGGTCTGTAGTTCCAGCCCCTTCACATGATGCAGCAGTCCATAGATGAGATGGATATTGGGGTCGGCCAACTCATAGCCCTGGTTCTGGGCCTGGGTGGTAGATGGGTTGACCAGCCTGCCAACTGTCACCACAAGGGCAAGCTCTCAAGCACTGTCCCAGCTAGCTCATCTATGGCAGCAGGCAGCAAGGAGCAGGCCAGATCTCCTATTCTCATGCCCTTGGGGCTACCTCACCCACACTTACACCACCAGGGTCAGTTCTACTGTTTTGTCTAGACAAGGTGCAGGGCTCTCTCCTGATCCCTGATGGCAGCTCTCCCACCTGCAGCAGGAGGCAATGGGTGGGAAGGGCGTCTTTTCCTCACCTTTGCTGGATAGAGGGTAGCTCTCCTGCTCTCACGCCCTCAGGGCCAGCTCACCTGTGCCCCCACCCACAGAATCAGCCTTAGTGTGCCATCCAGTCTTGGTGCAGGGCAGGGTCTGCTCTCTTGTATGCTGCAGATGGCAACTCGTATAAGGAAAATATTTAATTGGGGCTGGCTTACGACTTGAGAGGTTTCGTCCATTATTTTCATGGTGGCATGCAGGCAGACATGGTTTTGGAGAAAGAGCTGAGAGTTCTACATCTTGATCCTTAGGCAGCAGAAGCAACTGTGTATTGGGTGTATCTTGTGCATATAAGAGACCTTAATGCCTGCCCCCATAGTGACACACTTCCTCCAACAAGGCCACATCTACTCCAACAAGGCCATACCTCCTAATAGTGCCACACCCTATGGGCCAAGCATTCAAACACATGAGTCTATGGGAGCTATAGCTATTTAAACCACTAGACCCTATTTAAGGGTTGCAAAGAACTGTTTGAATAGGATAAGAAATTAGAAATTATTCTAAGAATTCTTAAGATGAAGCCATCTCTCTCTATATATATATACATATACATATACATATACATATATGTATATGTATATATATATATATTACAATATCTATGTCTTGGTACCAATGCTGAGTGGCTGTTAAGTTAACAGAAGATACATATTTCCTTATAGTAGTAGCAAAACATAGTTTTCCATGTTGTTTATTTATTGGTTTTGTTTGTTGTATTCTTCAGCAACTTAAATAAAACTACTTTGGAAATTATTTATAAAGATATGGCAGTGTGACCAGAAAGGGTTAGCAAAAATTTCTGTGCAGTTTTTGAAAATTTAATTGTAACTTCAAGCATCTGAGTATAATTTAGGGACTGCCCTTGGTGCCACCTAAGCCTGTACTTCCTGGGAGTCGGAAGTGACAGCTCTTGCAATGCTTTGCTACAGTGCGATGGTGTCTGTTGTACTCATTATCCATTCTTGCCAATGTGAGTATGCCAAACTACCTTAAAACCCAAAGAATTTTTTCTGCTGCATATTTTCCATTATCTTGGTTAACTTGTTGGTTCCATCACAAAAGAGAAATGTTTTCTTTCCAACCTGGCATTAGATATGCACATTTAACTTTGTAATACATTTATCATCAATCAATTCCCAAGACTTGAACATCTTACCAACATAAAACAGCAGCCTGCTGTCTGGATGGAGAACAGAGAATGTCAGAGCAGCCAAGACAGTAACTTGGGCAGACAGAAAGGCTAACACTTAAATGCAATTTCTGATTTTTGGGAAAGGCATTACTGGACCTTCTTCATCACTCTTCACATATTCTGTTGCCCCTCAGGCCTTTCCCTTTCCGCTTTTAATATTAGATTTGGGGAGATTCAATTGACTGCTGTGCTCTACTGCCTAATCAGTCAGTAAAAAGGCACCAAAGTCAAGAAAAATATTTTAAGAGATGTCAGTTCTATAAAAGTCAACAGAGATAAAGAGATTTATTGCTTCTGTCCTCACGGCTGACCTGATTCTATTGGAGTCAGAAATCAAGAAAATCCAATTGTTTGTGTGTGAGTATGAAAGCAAGCAAGAAAGCAAGTAAGCCTGAGAAATAGATTTAGTTTACAGGGGAAAGAATAATATTTGTAAGTTGTCAGAAGTTCCTCAAAGTTGATATTTTAGTCGCTACCTGAATTTCAGGATGTTTTTCCCCTGTTGTCTGAGTAAAAAACAAAACAAAGTAAAATATGTACTCCTTTGTGATTATACTGTGCTCCTTTGTGATTATACTCATTTGCTCATAATTCATGAATTTTGTTAATCTATGTTTAATATGCATCTACTGTATGTTCCTAGTTGCCAGCATTCTAATAGTGAACAAAAGCGATTTGGTTCTATTTTTATACAATGCAGTCAATGCAAAAGACATAATAATTCATCTTTTCAAGTAAAGAGGAAGGAGACTATAGTAGAGCAAGAGTGAGGTAGGAAGCTGCTCAAATTATCAATCAATCAAAGCAGTGGTTTCAGTAATTATTGAGTAGCACTTAACTCAGATCTAGGTTAGACAAGATCATACATCCATTTAAACTCTGAGGGGTCCCAGGGACATTTAAGATACTGAGATGGAGATGTCTGGAACTGATTTGTTCAAATAGCTCATCAGTGATAGTAAAATCCTGAAAATCCAGTTTCCTGTGCTCTCTTTGTTTCATAGTAAATTCTGCCAATCTTATGCTTGAATAAATGATTTTTGTAAAAATCTGAACACAAGCAATTCTACCACTCTAGGCGCCAGAAAACTTATAATCACTTGTTTTCTGCATTCACTGCAACATTTTAAATTAAATATATTTCAAATTCCTTGTTAATGATTTATGGACATAGGGAGAAAAAAAGTATACTGATAGACTCTAAAGGAGAAGTTAATGCTGCTCTTCTCCTAAACCAATATAATTTGTAACTGTATTCTAAATATACATGCTTATACCCACAGTAAGTGTAGGTCTTACCCCTCCTCTGAGACGCTTCTTGTTACAGCAGGTGAGGAACATTACAATAATCTACAACTGGTTGAAGTAAGTGAGCATCGAATGTACAACCCAATTTGGTACGTGTATAACACTGCCCCTACACGTAAGGTTCAGGGAACATTAAAGAAGAGGGAGCAGAAAGACTGTGAGAGTGAGAGGTCCAGGACATCTGCTGTAAGATGGTGTCTACTAGATATGGCAAGGAAGATGGATCTGTGGATTCCCAAAATAATATCTGCACAATGACCACAGTGGAAGACATGACAGCAGAGATTTGGGGAATTTCTCAAAACTCTATTCCGAGATGAAGAGCCTCAGTAAATTCAGAACAGATATCTACGAGCCAAATATAATATTTTAATTACTGAATTATCTACTAGTAAGCTTCCTAGCTTTTGGTTTTCTAATCAAATGTGTTTATTGAAATATTTTGTTAGTAGAACCTCCTAAAATCTCATGATTTAAAAAATATAGTTAAATTAAAATTTAAGATATTGTGGGTTTTATCATTCTGTTTTCTGCAATTTCAGACTAATGTCGTGGTGGAAAAAAAGTTAGGGTCTAGAGAGATGGCTCTGCAGACAAAAGCATATATTGCTCTTGTAGAGGATTAGTATTTAGTTTGAAGTACCACATAGGAATGCTCATAGCTGTGAGTACCTCCTGTTTAAGGCTGCTGAGGGGTCCCACACATAACTAGCTTACATTCCCACAGATACACAAACATATACCTAAATAAAAATAAATGAATCTTTCAAAAACTCAGTTTTAATTAAGTTGACATTATATTTCCATACAGGAAATAGTTGATAGTTATAGTACCTGACCAAAGATCTAGCATTAGTCACCAGATAATAATGGGGCTAGGCTCACTGGACAGACACTGGGAATAAATGTCAACTCTTCAGGATCAAGCAGGATATGGTGTCTTCTTAACTGATGATGATTGCAATGTTTTGAAAGGATGTAGAAGCCTGAATTGGAGTGGTTGAGTCAGAGTCAAGGGCTACCGAGGCAACTGGAGGAAGTTACTTAAATATTCCAGAGCATGAATCATTGTTTACAAAAAATCGCAAGTAGAATCCAATTTCCCTCTTTCAGCAGCTATCACTGTTTATGTCAAGCACACTACAGGACAGGCCTTAGGAATATTCAGTCAATACAAAATAGACGCCATATTTTTGTGTTTGCTTGTGTTCTTTTGTTGTTTGTTTGTTTGTTGTTGTTGTTTGTTTGTTTTTAGAGAGACAGAAAAAAGATGAAGTTGGGTGGGTAGAGAGCAGGGGAGGAGGGTCAAGGAGAAATTGAGGAATGATCAAAATACAGTGTATGAAAATTAAAAAAAAATCCGTTGTAGTCATATTTGCTATAGTCAGGCCACCAGATCCTAATTTGCCTTTGTTAATCTTAGTTTATAATTATTTTGTTTTGAATATGGTTTATTATCTGCTTTCATAACAAAATATTCCGGTACCCAGAATAAATCATGTGGTCACTTTATAAGAATCTAAAGGAGCTCTTCTCTTCTCTCTTAGTTTTAAATAACTAATGTGGACTTTAATAAAAAAAAAAATTCATGGTCAATGAGAACAGAATCCCAGAACCTACAACCAAATGTTGTATGGGGCAAAATTTTATTATGGAGAATATTCCATTCCCTTGGAATGTGTAGCAGTTGGAGATTGTGAGTCATTCTAAAGCTAGAGTGCAGTTTGATTCCTTTATTGATTGTTCTACAATTGAGTGTTTAAACTCAGTAAACCCTAGTTGATAGCATAGTTAAAATTTCAGCTCCGCAGATAGACCTGAGATTGACTCCTTCATGTTAGAACAACATATCTTTATGGTGATTAAGAAAAAAATGTCCATGAAACAAACAAGGTTATGCATACACAGATTAGTATACCTATATATAACTACCGAAACTGCTATAGATAAAAATGTTCTTTTAAAATACAAGATAAATAAACTTGTGTAGCATGAATCTTAAAAGTTCTTATTAATAAAATCAAACCTGAGGCCAGTTATTAGGGTGAACACTGGAAGATCAGAGAGCCAGAACAAGCCACAGCTATCTCACCTCGCCAGATCCTCAGCTGGTCTTGCTTCCTCAGACTGGAGGCCTCTGAGGCCTCATCCAGAATGGGTCTCAGCTGAATTGCTGTGCAAAAGCCTGAAAGCTTAACCAGGCCAAATGCCTAACCAGCCAAATGCCTCTAGTTTCTGGTCCTCATGCCTTATATACCTTTCTGCTTTCTACCACCACTCCCTGGGATTGAAGGCTTGCTTTCTGGGATTAAAGGCGTGAGTCACCATACTTGGCTGTATCCTTGAACAGATGGATTTCTGCCTCTGGAATGCTAGGATTAAAGCCGTGTGCTACCACTGCCTTTAATATTAAACCTCTGTATAATATTGTGGCTGCTCTGTCTCTGACCCTAGATAAGTTTATTAAGGTACACAATATTTTGGGGAACACAATACCACCACAAACTTGTGTTCTCTGAAGCTAAATGTTCCTTCTATTAAGAAGTGACTCAGAAAAAGAAAAATGCTAAAAAAGAAAAGTAGCATGAGATTAAGTTTTTTTTTTGGAAAATGTTGTATTAATTTATTTTTTGATGCTTAATAAAATACCATTTAATGGTGCTTATGGTTCCAGAGAGTTAGAGTCCATGATGGGAGGATGAAGTCATGGTGGTTGGAACAGCAGGGAGCTTAATCCTGACCCACAAGAAAAGGAGATGTAACTCAAAATGGGATGAGGCTTTTGAAACCTCAAAGCTCCTCCCCAGTGACACTCCTTGTCTAACAAGGCCACACCTCTAAATCCTGCAACCAAATAACCAGGGACCAAGTATTCAAACATATGAATCCATGGGGGCCATTCTCATTCAAACCATCACAGATGTCCTGCTTTTGACATGAATTTTACCGTAGAACATATTTTGAAAATAAAGTTTCATATTTCACTGCCAACATTTTCTTCAGCAACTTGCATGTATTCTTGTTCTCACAAGAACTTACTTTTAATTCTGTATCAGACTGAAAGAAGACATTACACAGATCTGCCAAAGTGTGTCATTAAGCCAGTGAATTCTAAAGAGGACGCTGTGACACCTGACGTGTTGGAAGAAACAAGTGTGCAAAGAAGCACACAGGTGCTGGCAAGATATGCCTCACTATGGAGAGCTCACTGGGAAAAGAAAATGGGACAAACCCCAGCAGGGACACGGAATGTTTAAGACTTAAAGCAGCAATAAACATAAATGAGACCTTTAATTTAAGGTGGATAAAATTAGAACTGTCAAGAAGTCAGAATGTAAAAAAATAATAATAAAAAAAATCTTGATGCCCCTTGCTCATAGAATTATGATGGGAAACATACAGAGACAACCAAACCAAACTAGTGGGAACTCATGAACTGTGTACCAAATAGCTGTGGAGCCTCTGTGGGACTGGATTATGCCCTCTGCATAGCTGAGATAGTTATGTAGCTTGATCTACTTAGGGGGTCCCCTGACAGTGAGATCAGGATCCATCCCTAGGACCAGGCTTTTTGGAGCCATTGCCTATGGTGGGAGAACTTACACAGCCTTCGCGCAAGGGGAGGGGCTTGGACTTGCCTCAACTGAATGTATCAGGATCTGCTGACTCCCCACAGAAGGCCTCACTTTGGGGGAGGTGGGAATGGGGGTTGGGATAGTGTAGAAGGGTGAGGGATGAAAGGAGGGAGGGGAGGGGATCTGTGGTTGGCATGTAAAATGAGTAGAAAATTTCTTAATTAAAAAAAAAAAAAGAAAGCATGGTAGTGGTGACACACACTTTAATCCCAGCCCTCAGGAGGCAAAGGCAGGTAGATGTCTGAGTTCAAGGCTAGCCTGATCTACAGAGTGAGAGAGTTCCAGGACAGCCAGGGCTGCACAGAGAAGCCCTATCTTGAAAAATCACAATGAATCAATAAGTCAGAATGTTTGGTTATCAAAAAAACTCAATGAAGAACAGTGCTACCCTCTCAGGGAGCTTCCAAACAGTTTCTTCCTCCTTCCTCCCAGGGCTTCTCACACAGTTATCATCCTTGTGTTCATCAGTTTTCCATTACCGTAATAAACACTAGAGGTGATCACTTCACAAAGAGAACATGTCTTTTAGACTCAAGTTTTGGCAGTTTCAGTACAGGACTGGTCAGTACCATTGCTTTTGGATCAGCTGCAAGTGGAATATCATAGAAGCTGTGCATGGGAAAACCATCCACCTTGGAACTAGCATGCAAAATTGTTGGAAGAGGGGAGGGGAGGGGAGAGGAAGGGTTCCATTATTCCCTTAAAAGGCATGTCCTCAATGACAGAAAGGCGATCAAGAAAGCCCTACCTTTTGCAGTCACATGACCCCTAACAGTGTTAGGATCTAGAGACTAAGCCTGCAACACATGGGCCTTCAGGAAACATGGATAGTTTCACCTTCATTAGCCAGAATAAGAAAAGCTCCAGAGTCATTTTAAACTCTTTAGCGAAATTCCTTCACAGCTTCACTTGGAGAAATCAAAGTTCCACACTCATGCCACTGTCAAGTTGAAACGTTAGCAATTCTAACACAGGGAATTACTAGTTTGTTAATGACACATTTCTTCTTTGGGTGATGTGATGCTTTGAATAGGGGTGGTCTCCTAGGCATGTATATTAGAATGCTTTGTTACCAGGGAGTGGCCCTATTTGAAAGGATTAAAGGGATTAGGAGGTGCAGCCCGAGGATCTGTGCCATTGCAGGTAGGTGTCGAGGTTTCAAAAGCCCATGCCAAACCTCCAGTCTCTCCTTCTGCCTATGGCGCAGGATATAGTTCCCAGCTATTGCGCCAGTGTCTGCATGCATGCTGCAATGCTTCCTGCCATGGTGACAATTGACTAAACCTCTGAAGCTGTAAGCAATTAAATTACTGTTTTCTTTTATATAGTTGTCTTGGACATGGTGTCTCTTCACAGCAATAGAACAGTGCCTAAGACAGGAATGATTTTTTTTTTCCCTTTCAGTAAGATAGAATGTTCAGGTGTCTAAGATATAGAGGTTCCCCAGGTACATTACTATTATATACCAGTCATCACACATCATTAATATATTGTGGCAATTGCTTTCTTAAAGGGAGGATGCCAGGCTTATGAACATGCTGGGTCTCCTAAAGATGGATGTTAAGATAATCTTCCTCTCACATTGTAGCCTCAACTTAGGGTTTACACTTCTAAGAAATCTTGTTTGGAACATTGGGATATTTACTCTCATCAAACTATGGGGTTACAGTAAAATGTGATTAAAAAGAGTTTCTCATTAGTTCTCTAAGAAAGAAGTCATGTATATGTGTGTATATGCATATGCATTCACTCAAGAGTTTAGCCTTTTTCCATAGAGAAAGGGGATTTATTATCTTTTTTTTTCTATCCAATATTCAAATACTATTATTTTTTATACCATCCCAGCACAGTGCTGGAGAGTTATTTCTCTTCTTCTGATAATTTATTTTGGTACAGTCAAGATCGACAAACCACTGGAAAAGCAGGTCACAGATGTATTATAATAATGAGAACTTTAGCAGCTGTCTGCTATGGCTAGCTACCTGGAACTTACCTGGCTATTTATTCTCAGTATTCCATTATCCATGTGAGCACTGTAAACCAGCTCATGAAAGCTTTTGTGCTAAAGTTTGTGTGTATCAGATTTCCTCCCAGAGATGCTAACTATCATCGCCATATACTGTCAGGAAACAGGCATTGGGAAGAGAATATTTACTTCAAATGAAAATAGCACAAAAACAGTGTGACATTCACCCTTTAAATTTGTTCTTATGAATTATTCCTTGTGATGAATGCAGCTAGTAGTTCAGACTGTTTCTTGATCCCAACACAAAAACTTAATTTTTCTGGACAGTTAAAAAAGCTACTGACTTTTATATCAGATTATGATTGCAACAATTACTCAGACTGACGGGCAGAAGAACCCTTGAAGGCATGAGGCCCTTGGAAAGCAAACAAGAAGTTTGAAATAAATGAAACTCAAATACTGAATTATGTGATGGTCAACACTGCTTCTCTTAGCAAGAAAGCATTTTTCTTTTATTCTTCAAATCAATAATTTGCACGGCATTTGGTGTAGACATTACTTTCCTCCTGATCACACCTAAGTGACTATTCTGACTATTTGGGCACTATCAGAGTATGGAGAGTAAGATCAATTGCACAACAAGCAAACAAACAAACAAACAAACACTTTCAAGAAAGCAGAATGTTATTATAAACTTGATTGCATTGATGATAATTCATTCCTAGGGGCAAGGCAGTAAGTAGTCCTGGTCAATATGGCTATTTTTCTTATCTCATATCTCTAAAACTCTAGACACTGATTTCTCCACACCCCTTGCCATATAAGCTAAAGAAAAGTCTGTGTCAAATTCTTGGTTCAGTATCTATTACAGCCACAATTCAAGAGATAAAACCTAATGAGTTTCCACAAACACAAACAATTTGTTAGCATTGACTGGTCACTTCAGTGAAGGAACCAGTCAATTTAATCAAATTGGCCAAACTGGCCTTAAGCTGAAGTGACAAATGGATGCAGTCAAAATAATCAAACTAAGTAAATAGACTGGGTGTGTTCACTTCACTATCCTTCTAATGGTTCTGAATCTTAAAGTGCTTGCTCGTGAAGCTCTAGTCTCAGTTAAGAGGAAAAATGTTAAAATTAGGCAACACAAAGTAAGACGCCTCATCACTCCAGTGGTCATAGGCAATCATCTGAATAAGAAGAAATAGATGGGCAAATGGAATAAGCCTCCCTTACCTCTTGACTGAGGGCATGCCCAGGAGCCCTACACCAGGTGTTCTAATCATTGGTATGTGAAGAATCCAAAAGAGACATTGCCCCTAGCCACAGTATAATTGGATATATACATACTGTATAAACATAGGTTTACTGGACAGTGGACACAGAAATACTGAATTAGAAAACATACCCCAGTGACTCTACCGGGAGCCTAGGAAGATAGACAGCAGCTCAGGCTTCTGAAAGCCCCAAACAATCATAGTAATTCACTTCCAACTGCTGCCCTGCTGGCACTCTTCCTAAGCAGACAGGGGAGCTGCTGCATCTCTCAGATAACAAGGTAATTAATGTTAAAAAGGAAGACCAGATTGAGGAGGGTCAGTTGGAGCTCCAGAATCATGAAAAGGGAGAATTAAAAAGCCTATTTCCATTTGCGTCTAACTTCTATTTGCAAGGCTTCTTTTAGAGATTTTTGCAAAGGCAAAGGGAGCAATCCGACTAAACAAAAGCTATTACAGGAAATGAGATGCTTCCCTCTTAGCCTCTCTCTGTTAGAGATCTTCGCGGAGGCCCCAATGACATTGCTATAATCCAAAGCTCCAAAATTAGTTTCGTCTACCTTGGAGGGAAATAATAGAATAGAATTTGTTTATGAACACCATTAGAGATGATGCCAGCAATCCATGGAGCTAAAGATCCCTCCATGTTGCTGTGCCCACTCTCCACTTTGCTGTTTGTTAATAGATAATTGCCATTTGTTAATTGTTTGAACTCTATTTCTAGTAGGTACATTTATGACGCCATTAGGTCTAGAAAATTTTGCCATTAGTAATGGTGGTGGGCTAAGAGACACTTATTGGGAGGTCGATGACAGAGTTCAGTTTTCTATAATAGAAGGAAAGGCTAAGCCAGAAACAGGGTATCATTGTCAACCCCAGGTCATTGTTTTAATAATAAGTGCCAACTGTAACATCTTCAACCAATGTCTAGCAAAAATACATAGTCATATGCAAAAATCTAAAAGGAAATAAATGAGGCCTTTTAAATACTAATTAGGCTTACTTTTAGCACCCAGGATAACAAAATGATAGTAGATCTACAGAGTACTTACTCTTTATGAAGAATTAGGCTTAGAATTTTAATATCACTACATATTCAATTTATAATGTTCCCAGGAAGTGAATGTGATTTGAAATTCATTATTTTGCAATAAAAAAACGGAGGCAAAGAGGTACAGAACAACTTCAAAGCTAATCAGTCAAAGGGCCAGGAGTCGAACCTGATAATGCAGCTTCAAGACTTTTGATTGTAGTGCTATGTGGACATGATAACCTCTACAAGAATTCTCAGATAACAAATAAAGAAAACAAGAGTAGTAAGCACCTTATAACATCTATATAGAATGCTTTAAGATTAGCATATGGTATTTTAAAGGTATTTTGGAACAGTATGCATATATACGTGTGTGTGTGTGTGTGCATGTGTGTGTGTGTCTGTGTGTGTGTCTGTGTGTGTGTAAATATGCTACACAGCTGCATATACATTGCTTAATAATTATACCCAACGTTTAATGGTCACTTTTTTAAAATTTTATTTTTATATCATATGTATGTATGTTTTACCTGCATGTATGTATGTGCAGCAGATGTGTGCAGTGTCTGGTGGGTGGAGAAGAGCAAGTCAGAGCTTCTGGAATTGGAGTTACAGCTGTGAGCTCCACTTGCAGATCCTGTCATGCAGGTAGTTGCTGGGAACCAGACCTAGCCTGTGGGCAAGAACAACAAATGCTCTTTAGTGCCAAGCCAGTCCTCCAGTCCTAATCATCACAATTTAAAAAACATTTATGTTTTTATTCACACCATTATTGCTATCTTTCAAAATAGAAGAATGTATGTAGTAATTTACATATAAAATATAACTGACCTGTATGTGTTTAAGGATAACTATCTTTTAAAAAATTACTATTAGGCTATCCAGTCATGCCCTTTCCATCATGTGGGCTGTAATTTCCCCAACCAGAGAAATCTACCCAGTAGTTTAACTGCAACCATAGAATTCTAGAAGCCACTCTAATGATGTCCTGTAAGCCTCTGCAAAAAGACTCACCACTGGCTTGTCTGGACTGCCTGGTTTGCATGACCTTCATTGACATTCTGGAATTTCCATAGCTGCAAACCACCTGTGCTACAGCCTGAGCTAAAATTCCAGCACTGAACACTGAGAATATGAACTGCCTTCATCCATTGGACAGGAATTCATGCTAAAAAATGAAAGTGGCTCACCTAAATGGATGTCTTCAGAGCCCATCAAAACATGCTGCTGGTTCTTCTGTTACATCCCAGCTGCTTCCTTCCTAGTCTACTACATGAACCTGGTGTGTGTGTGTGTGTGTGTGTGTGTGTGTGTGTGTGTGTGTGTGTGTGTTTTGTTTGTTTTGTTTTTGCTTTTGTTTTTACTCTAGTCTAAAAGGGGACTTCTTTTATTATTATTATTATCATTATTATTATTAAGAAATTTTCTATTCATTTTATACCAACCACAGATCCCCCTCTCCTCCCTCCTCCCACCCCCTAGCTTCCCCCCCACCAACCCATCCACCATTCCCACCTCCTCCAAGGCAAGGTCTCCCATGGAGAGTCAGCAGAGCCTGGTATATTCAGTTGAGGCAGGTCCAAGCCCCTCTTAAAGGGAGAATTCTTCTACCTCCTCCCAACCTACCGTTCCTTTCCCTCACCACATCACAGTATTTAGAGTGTCTTACAATGTTCTAGGAATTGAGAGTATAATACTAACAGCCACTCTCTGTCCCTTGTTCATAGCAAGACATTTTCTTTTTTCTTTTTTCTTTTTTTTTTTTTTGGTTTTTCGAGACAGGGTTTCTCTGTGTAGCTTTGCGCCTTTCCTGGAGCTCACTTGGTAGCCCAGGCTGGCCTCGAACTCACAGAGATCCGCCTGGCTCTGCCTCCCGAGTGCTGGGATTAAAGGCGTGCGCCACCAACGCCCGGCATAGCAAGACATTTTCATTGCTTCAATTAACAGTCTGGTAGACCAAGAACAAATCAGGATTTAGAAAATTTTGATTTCCTCAAATGCATACATCGCTAAAATCTATGACACTGGCTATTCTTAAACTATTCCTTAACACGTGTTAAGTGATTTTGACAGGAGCAGTGGCAGCCTCTAGTCATTCTTCAACTGCTGACCCTCGTGCATACTCTAGCACACAGACCACCATCAATTTCACTATAGCAAAAACAAGTAAAATCATTTCCAAAGGACATCTGAATAGTTTAAATTTTTCAAAACGCAGCTTCATAATTTTGATAAATGTAAACTAAAGGAGAGTTCCAATCCATTCCCAAATGCCTGATATGCAGTGTGTGATAAACCGAGGGGGGAAAAAAAATAATGGCCATGAAGCACAGACTAGAGAAAGACCCTACAGAGCATTTCACAAGGGAAAATGCCTCCTACCTCATTAACCTTTGGGTGATGAGACCAGGGAGACAGCAGAAGAAAGGGGTTGGAACAGCTTAAGGAAAGATGACAAGAAGGCAAAAGTAAGATGGGTTGTGACAGGACCTATCTCTAAAGGAGAGAAAAAGCACGGAAACACACAGCACAAATGAAAAGTGACAGGAAGAAACTGTTTGGGACTGCAAATGAGCTCAGTGGGAAAAGAAGTGGAACACTCACTGGAGTGTAACTGCTGAATTATGGGATTGTGCCTCCAGAACTCTTAGCATAGTCATACCGTCTCCCAGTTGACAGAGCAAGAGTAGATTTATTATACAACCTACTACCTTCCTCTCGGGTCCTCAGAGAAGTAGCGAAATGGGGGCCACCTGGAAAACCCACCAGTTCTTTTCCTTTTCTGTCTCCTTCTGATTCCCTTAGTGAGAAAATAGAAATGCAAATCTTCATGGCTGGTTCTTCACAGACCCATGGCTCATTAGGAATTCCTAGAGAGAAAATGTTCTGGGTTTTCTTCTTTCCATCAGGACTGATGTCCCTTTGAAAGTGCTAACAGGGCCGCTCCTGCTCAGGCTGCTGTACATTTCCCTCTAACTTCAGTAAAAGGACTATTAAAATGAAGATTCCGGGGATGTAAACGGCTAAGCTAAGCGTCTTTCTTTGAACCTCACTCAGGTGTTGTTCGCTCTTGTTTTCCCCACGGGCCCCGTTAATAGACTGCATGTTGCAAGAGTCCCTTCCAACTCAGAAATCTAGGTCACAACTGATTACTCCTCACGCAGCAATCATCCCGTTTCTAGGGACAGCCCCTCTCTACTTTGAACTAAATATATTTAACACATCTCTAAATACTGTGAAATTCTGCGGAGTTATGCAACTGAGTTCAACAGGACCGTGTTGTCTCACACTTCTTGAATGTTGGACAGCAAGCGCTGCGGCCATTCTGCACTCTACCCCATGCAGTCTAGCTTGTAAATGAGAAACCAAGTAAACACTCCACCTGCTGTGTGTTCAATGCCTCTCTGCTTGCATCACTTGCTTGATAATGGATACCTAAAGATGAAAAACAATTGTAGGCAGGAAGTAGGGTAAAGCTTTTGACCTAGAAAGGATTTTTATTGATGTAGACTTTTTAATAGAACTTGTGTGTTTGTGTGTGTGTGTGTGTGTGTGTGTGTTTACAAGAAAAAAATAAAAGTAAACAAAATTCACAAGATCTTATAAAATTCTCAGTTACTGCTCTGTCTATGATAATATGGTTGCTTCGGGACAAAATGAGAGATGATGTGAAGATGAGACAATGTGAAAAAGTCTTCTTTACTGTTTAGCTTAGCCAGTAAACAGAATGGAATTCCTTCTTTTCCCTCCAAATGAGTGACTAGCTGAGTTTGGACATTGCCTATGTTCACTAATTAGTAGAAAACTTCATGTAAAGTATAATATGTATATAGGCCCATAACCTTGGCAGCCACTGTGTAATGGATGGACAATGAATGGCTGAAGGTGCTGAATATATGAATGTAAAGACTGGACTAATTTCCCCAGGTGACTCATCATTCACACTCAACTTTTCCAATAGAAACGAGAGACATTCTAGGCACAGACTGTTCTTCTTATGAGACAAGAGATGAAACACTACTGACAGCCCTCAGGTTCACCTCACTACATATCACCTTACATCAATTTCACAATTTTCTTGTCTGCTAGATGAGAAATAAAGCACCAGGAAATGTATGAAAGCTTTCATTGGCAGAATCAGGAAGCTGGAGGGAGGTGAGAGGCAAAGATTACATGTCCTAGGAGCAAAGTTCAGTGCCAAAGAGAGCAGGATGTGGAGGTGATGGGAAGAGCATCGGGTAATGTTCACACTTATCTGCCTTGTTAGATGAAGAGCTGACAACCTCAAAGATCAGAAGTGACCTTGTAGGCCCAATGCTGCCTGCAATTGCTCCTTGGAAAAGATCAGAGAAGAATCTATCCAAAGAGGTTTTTCAAATAGGTAGAAGGGAAGGTTTCTTACCTCTTTTTTCTTTGTTTTTTGTTTTGTTATTGTTTGTTGGTTGTGGTTTTTTTTTTTAATTTACTTCAGTGAATTTTGCCTCAGAAGGTGGGATGAAATGTATTGGATACAAACTATTTGGATAAATTTTTATTTTTATAACTTGATAGCACAGTTATATTGGGTTAAATATGGGAAAAAAGCATCTCATTTTTAGTGAAAATAATATATATAATAAAAAGGAAACAATTACTGAGACTGGAAAAATACTTACAATTTCACTAATTATTTTGCAATTACAAAGCATATTGTCTATTTTAGTAGGAAAACACACATACAAATAACTCAAACTATTGAAAGATCAGTTACTTAAGAGGGCTGTAGACTTTATGATCCTGGAATACTGATGCCTAAAAGTAAACACCACAAAATAGCAGGCTGTATTTTCTTGAAAATACTTCAAATCAAATTATGCAAAATTAAAAACCAGAGTATGATGTAAGCAAATAACAATAGCACTGAAGTGGTATTTAATTTAATAATTAAAATTCTGAAATTTCAAAATATACTTCAATATGATCAAATTTAGATTGTCAAAAAGTACTTTGAAAATTTCTTTAAAAAAAGGTTCAAATCTCATGACAATAAAACATTCAACAAGTAATCAACAAATTAGATAAAATGAGAAGTAAACAAAAACACAAGTCAAAAATCTCTTTCTTGAAATATTTGGAATCAATGATGAGTTTTATATATACTGTATATGATGTAATATTTCTATTAATAGTTGGTTATTTAACACATTTGTCTCTCTCAATATTCACACTAAAGAAAAATAAATACAACTATCAGTGTGAATATTATCATAGGTAAGATGATGACACTAAATGTAGTTTAATATGAAACTCAAGACTGGGAGAGTGTGGTAGTTTGAAGGTAATTGACCCCCATAAACTCATAGGGAAAGGCACTATTAGGAGGTGTGGCTTTGTTGGAGTGGGTATGGCATTGTTAGAGGAAGTATGTCATTGTAGAGGAGGGCTTTGAAGATTGCTATGCACAGGACACCCACCCAGTGTCTCCACTGACTTCTTGTTGCCTGCAAGATGTAGGACTCTCAGCTACTTCTCCAGCTCCATGTCTGCCGGCACACCACCAAGTTCCTCGCCATGATGCTAATGGACTAAACCTTTGAACTGTAAGCTATCACCTCAATTAAATGCTTTCCTTTGTAAGAGTTTCTGTGGTCATGGTGTCTCTTCACAGCAATAGAAACCCCGGCTAACACTGGGAGGACATATTTGATTCATAGTTTCTCAAATTCCAGATTTGCAGCAAATAGTCAGAGTTTTCAATTTAAACTCAAATCAAGGGAGTCCATTGCATATAAACATCTTATCTTCTAAAAAAAATGATACTTAGTGAGAACATGACTTTAGATGGGAAGGATAGGTCTACTTCTATTCACTGGCAAAGCTTTTCACAAACTAGTGGCGGTAGAAATTCATATATACCAAACATCTTCATTGCTTTTCTAATTGCTATAACAAAATGTTCAATAAAAGCAACTTAAGGAAGAACACCATCTTTTTGGTTCAATGTTTGAAGGTACAGCTAGCTGCTCATCATGATGGGGAAGTCATGGTGGCAGGATGTGAGCCAACAAATCATATTGTATCTGCTGTCAAGGAGCAGAAATGAATACTAGCATTCATGTTATTTATTCTTTTTCACTCAGTGTAGAAGCCCAGCTCATGTAATGGTGCCACCCACAGTAAAGGTGGTCTTTCTTATACAATTAAATCTTTCTGGAAACAAGCTCACAAACATGCCTGAGATGTTTTTATTTCATGGCAATTCTAAATCCAATGAAGATTAACCATCACATAAGATTGGATTTGAGAAATCAGTGCAGAGATTTACATAATTTTCAGCTGTTATCTCGAGTTTTGTAATTTTCAAATAATGGTCGAGTAAATAGTTCTCAATTTTCAGTTAGTCCACTTAGTTTTGTGAACAATACAGTGAATATACTCATAATAAGGGCATTGATCCTTGAAATTCTTTATTCTGCAGGTGAAATCCCAGTGGAGAAGACATACTTTGATTTCAATGAAAGGGCAAGGTCACCATAGAGCAATATGTGTAGAACAAGGATCAGATAGTATGACCTGACCATTGATCTGTTGTTTCTTTCTACAAAATGGATTGTCTCTAATTAAAATTGTAACTTGATATGTACTAGTAAAAGTAGACTCTCTGATACTATATGTATTAGTCACTGCTCTATTGCTATGAAGCAATACCATGACCAAGGCAACTATCATTAAAAGAAAGCATTTAATTGGATACTTGCTTACAGTTTCAGAGGCATAGTCTATTATTATGATGGGGGGGAATGTAGAAGTACAGAGGCAGACATGGTGCTGGAGAGGTAGCTGAGAGTTCTACATCATGATTTTCAGGAAGTAGGAGAGAGAATTTGGGCTTGGTATTGGCTTTTGAAATTTCAAAGCCCAACCTAGTCATGTACTTCCTCCAACAAGGCCACATCTCCTAATCCTTATAATCCTTTCATATGTGCCATTCCCTGATGACTAGGCATTCAAATATACGATTCTATGATGCTATTCCTATTCAAACCACCACGCTATACAATCATCAGAACATACAGTTTGAACTAACGCCTAACATCAATCACCACAGCACATGATCAAGGCTTTCTACCCAATAACTATATGCACGCGTGAGTCCCTAGACTTTTAAAGTCCTTTGAAAATGGGGTCGATACTTTGAGAAAGCAACCTTCGATAGTGCTTTGAGTTGGTGATTTTGGATACTTTCCTTAAGTATCCAATCTTTTGCCGTATACTTAAGTCAATGGGGAACTTGAATTTACAGAAGCTCCTTGTTCATTTATGCAGGTACTAAAAGAATTAACAGATAAAAGGTTTACAGGAGGAGCAGGAAATCTCCACATATACCTTTTATTGAAACCTACATTTGACCATTTATCTGAAGTCTACTAGTAAGTATGTAGGAAGCCCTGGGTATGATGTCTAGTACCCTATAGCTTAAAGTGGGTGTGGCCCGCACATATAACATGAAGGAGGAGGTAGAGACATGAAGATCAGGAGTTCAATGTACATGGCCACATGGAAAGTTTCTAGGATATTCTGAGATATATGACAGCCCTATGCTCTGTGCTCTCCCCCCAACACACACACAAAGGAGAAAAGAAAGAAAACACTTTGAAAACATGATGATTATATGACTATAGAACTTAACATGTTTTCCTAATTTTTACTACATACATGAAAACTTAAGTCTACCTGAGCTACTAGTGAGAGAGGATAAATCTAGACTTCTTTTTCTCTTCTTGTTTTCAGTTCAGATGTAGACCTGAATGTGCTCCTCTTTCTTGTATAAAATGGTAAACATTAAATAGCATTCTAATGTCTATATAGTGATCTTTGTGATGGATATGTCACATAAGATATGTATCTATCATGATCTACCATCTATCTATCTATCGGTCTGTCAGTCTGTCTGTATGTCTACAGAGAGAATTTCCACGTATTTTATTACCTATCTCTTTTTGGCATGTTTTTCCCCTATTGTTGGCTTGTTATGAAGGGAATGTATTGCATGACATTCCACTCAGGAGCTACAGATTTACTCTAAAAAGAAAACTTCTTTCCTCATGTGACATATCAATTTGTGAAGAAACTGAATAGCAACATGTAGCAAGTCTCCTTATATAGCTACTCCATTACTGACGTGGACCAATTATTACTTAACTGGACGTCAATAAATAGCACAATCCAGTTTTGTAAACAGGTTCTGGGCCCACATATGGAGTTCAACCAACACCAGTCAGAAATTCTGACTGATAGAAGAATGCTTCCTTAAGGAAAATTTACACAAGCACTTATAAATCAGCAATAAGCTGTCCTTTTTCTTCGGCTCAAATATTTCAATTTTCATTTCTGCTTGTGTTTCCGTGCATACAACTTATTTCCAAGGTTAGAGCATTTAGATGGATGAATTAACAAAGCAGAGTAAATGAATAATACCTTCAATTATTTCAATTATAGGAATCAGAGCAAGTTAAATACACATTGCTCTTAATAAAAAGCATGTTAATATTTTGAATGACTTTATAACATTACAAATTTATAAAAATACTATTTAAAAAGGTAGTTCCAAATAAATGTTCCAAAGGAACTTACTAAAAAAAAATTGTGAATTTCATGAGCTGGTAGTTCCATCAAAGAATTATGTAACACTAAAGAGTTTGAAGAATATGAGCCTTATTCCTCACACTTTGTACATTGAGGTGAGTCATATTCCAACCATAAGTTGAGTTCCTACAACCTCCATTTCCACATTTGCTTTTCAGTACACTTCACAGACACCTGTCATTCAAGTCATAAGAATGGAGTTAAGTACTAATTTCTCCCATAAAATATCATAGTATTTACTTGTCTGTTATCAGTTGTTCACTTTATACAATCTATATGATTTTATAAGAGCAACTGAGAATGATCAGAGTTAAACTTATTTCAATAGCATGAAATGAATGACTTGTTTAATATACTTATAAACTTTTTGAGTTTTCCTCATATTTCCATTATCTAACATTAGAACAATCTATGATCATAAATTATCTCATGTCACTTAGTAAATTCAGTGATAGCAAAGTTCTACATCATCATCTAGAGTCAATTTTGATAATATTTTTGGTTTTTCTATCTTGAATTTTTCACAAAGGTATGAGAAATATTTCCCATACAATTAAAAATTCATCATTTCAATTACTTCATTACACAAGCATATACAATTAATATTTTGTACATTCCTGACCTATTGAACTTTTGGGTAGGGTAGCATGTAGCTAAATGTGTGTATGTGGGTAAGTGTGATTTTCTTTACATGTTTTAACTCTGAATTTTTGCAGTTAAAATGTTAAATGTGTAGGTGTAAACAATTTTACTTTGTTAATTTTCATTTCTTTAATTATTACTGAGGTAGTATATTTTAAAATGTTTATTAGCCATTACAAATGAATAATTATGTATGCTGAGAGTTACAAGAAAATTTCAGAAATATTAGGTGAAATCCCATCATATGATTATATACTTTATATGTAAAGGCATTTATGTGGATCAACCCTTTTATTTAAGCATCTTTTATTCTTTAGAATACTATTTTACAGGACAGAAAAAGCTTCTTAGTGGTTAAAGCACTTGTCTTGCAAACATAAGGGCTTGCATTCAGATCTTCAGAAGTCAGATGGTCTGATGGCTGAGTTGTAATTCCAGTACTCAGAAGGCAGAGACAGAATCTTGGAGTAAGTTGCTATTGTGACTAGCTGTTGGGAGCTATGGTTATACGTAAGAGAGTTTGCCTCACTGAATATGATGGAGAGCAGCTGAGAAAGACTCTCAGCATCAACTCATAGACCTCCACATGCATATACACACATGTGCATGCTCATCTATCCACATATGTGCTTCCATAAATGCTAATTAATACATATACATGTACACACATCACATATACACACCCAGGAGAAAAAAACCACAATATCATTTCTTTATGACTGTGTTGTATATGATATCTGAAACTTCAAAGTTATTTTTCTATTCTTGGGTTAATTGTATCTACTTGTTACAATATTGTTTACTGTATGTTTTATAGCAACTATCAACTTTTATCTATAACAGAATACATTTTAACATTTTCAGTGTCTCAAATTCTAGATAAGATGTTATGTCAGATACTCTGAACAAAACAAATTAAAGAGATTCATTTCCTTCTTTCAAATAGTCAACTCTGATAGAAATGTAAGTGTATAGTCACACATTAAATAGCTTTTGGCAAAATATTAAGTAGGTAGTCACAGGATTCCACACTGAATGGAAAACTTTATATTTTAATTTACTACCACTTAAATATTAATGAATTCAGCATGGTCACCTATGGTGAAATGACTAGGTTGAAAAAATAATTGAATTAAAATTACATTAAAGTTGTATCGAAAAAAGAAAGTTAACAATAGTAAAAAACAAAACAAATAAACAACAACATTAAACCATTCATTTCCTACCAGAAGGAAAGATAAAGCTGAATAGAATTCACAATTACAATGACACTTAATTCACTTTTGATACACTTCTCTTATTAATGTATGTATATATTTGTTGAATGAAGACAGATATGCGCTCTGCCAGCCTC
Source organism: Peromyscus aztecus (assembly GCA_902168405.1). Lineage (NCBI taxonomy): Eukaryota > Metazoa > Chordata > Mammalia > Rodentia > Cricetidae > Peromyscus > Peromyscus aztecus. The sequence continues at coordinate 12,406 of CABHPQ010156971.1, read as the reverse complement.
TGCTTTTCCATACAGAGACAGATTTTCGATCCCCGCAGGTGTTATAATTAATTAAATCAGTGTTTCTATTTTGCAAGTATGATGGTTGTTTTAGCGAATGGTGATTAGTCTAGATAACATTGTTAGGCCCTCACTTTCCAGCTCAGGGGTATGGTTTTCATTTTCAAGTGTTGATTGTTTCTTATCTAACTTTGAAAATAAGATTAGGTGCTTTTAAACTAATGCTCTCTGCATTGTCTACTTACGGAAATTTACATAGTAATTTCAACCTGAGAAGTTATTAGGGACATGTGCTTACCATGTAAGGCAATGCTAGGCACTGACAAACTGGGCATAATTCAGTTCACTCTATGGCTGCAAAGCAAACATTTTCCAAAGCATGTGGAAGGGTTAGGGGGAACAGTGAGGATAACTAATATTTAACAGAATTTTGCTTATTTTACCCACTAGCTGTGCATGTTTGGTAATGTGTGCTTTAGAATCTCGGTGAGATTAATGAAGAAGATGAAGAATAATTTACTTGTGAGTAGCATCTTGTATCATTTATGTCTTCTAATGTTTTTGGAGGCTGGCTTTGAAAACCAGGACTCTGTAGAATACAAAGGAATCTGATGGCTTTCCAATATTATCACATCATTACACTCTATTTGCAAAATTCAATTTGAACGCAGGTTCCCTGCCTGCTAACAATGTAGTGAAGCTCTGGATAGACTGTTCGTCTCCATTTTATCAAAAATAAAAAAAAAGGATACTAGTAATTTCTCTGAGCTAAGGTTATTGTCCATTATATCATACTGTAGCATGATTTTAGACATAGTAATGGGAAAAAAAGAAGCAAAAACTCTTTTTGTGTTGTTTGCAGTCTTTACAGGCAGCTTCCGACCTGTTCACAGTAATAACCCTCTGGAGAACTCACCATCTTAAAAACCTCCACTGAGCTTGCTGAACACAGAAAGTTGTGTTTAAGGAATGAGGCATAGACAAAGTCAAAAGATACCACTTCAATAATAAGGTTACAGAAGACAGGGCTTTCTCATTCGCCAGCACTCTCTTCTTTCTGCAATTTCCTCCTCTTCTGCCTCCTCCTTACATTGTTGTCCCATTGTTGGTGGGACGAATATAACAAAACCAAGGTTATATTTCCCAACAAGAACCACAGAGTCAGCTTGGAAGTGTGTTTGCCCAGTGTTGAACCTTGAGATAACCTCACCTACCAACATCTAAATTGCAGTTTTGGACCAAGTCCATGATTTCAGTTTTCTAAGTAATCCTGAAAATGAACACCCAGTGAAGCAGGACTGTGGTCCAGAAAGTGTAGCACACTAAATACGCGGTGTTCTCAGCTGCTGTAGTTTGAGTTAACTAGTCCTCCCCGAAGTACACGGTTACTATAACTTACTACCTGTAATCTTTTGTTTTCACTCTGTTTTGCTGACCTATAAAAGATGAAACAAGTATGCAAAGAACATTGTGCTCTCTGACCAAGAAACGTTTTTCTTGTTTGTTTGTTTATGCATCTCCATTTTATTAATAAGACCTTCTAAGATTCCTGCTACATCAGGTGCCCAACGTTCCTGTTACAAATTCACAAAAAAAGCTACTTGTCTGTGGCCATGCGGGCCCCAGCTCAGGCCCAAGCTACACGTTGCCAGTTGTGGTGGCACATTGGTTGGATTTACTGAAGGAGGCAGGGGCAGGAGGATCCCGAGTTTGAGGCCGGCCTAGGAGGTTTGCTAAAAAGAAGCTGCGGCCGGGGCCCAGCCACAAACAGTGGCGGTGGGACCATGGAGGCAGCGGCTATTGCTTCGAGTTGCTGGCCCCTTCTCATCATTTTGGTGACTGCAGTGATGCTGCTACCTGGGACAAAGGGTTTCCTACTGCTGGTTCAGAGAAGAATTGCCAGGACCATCTTGTTACAAGAAAGCATCGGCAAAGGTCAGTTTGGAAAAGTTTGGCAAGACAAATGGTGTGGAGAAATTGCTGTGAAGATTTTCTCTTCTAGGGAAGAACATTCATGGATTCATGGTTCCAAGAGACAGACAGTTATCAGACTGTGATTGCTCCAAACCACAGAGGAGGAAAAAAAAAATCTCTGCAGGGAACCATGACCATGCCTAACAGTGACTTTGAAATCTTCAAAAGGATGACAGGACCCCATAAAGATATTCCACATGGACTATGGTAAAGCCATTAAGCTGCTTAACACCACAGAAAGATGGACTCGGGACTATAAGCTACTCAGGACAATTTTGAGATGGCTAGCTGAGATGATCCAGCCTGACAGACTACTTGAACAAGGACTTGAAACAAGCCCTGCACTTTCTCATTATGCAGCGGCTGGACAAATGATATAGGACTTGACAATTAACCAAAAATTTTTCTTTTCAGGATCCCTTAAAGATGCCTTCACCCTCAGAAAGCAGGAAGTAATTTTAAGAAAACGATGCCCACATTCCCAAGAGGTGAGAATGGAGGTTTTTGGTCATTTAATAAGTTATGTATATTGTCATTGTTTATGATGTTTGGTTACAAGTTGTTAATTGTTAATGGTCAGGAAAAAAGCTGAACAAGGAGATTAGATTCAGAGTTTTTGTTTAAAAAAGAAAAAAGAGAATATAGATATGAGGTAGATCATTGAATCTACTCAGAGGAAAAAGATAAAGAAATAATAAGATAAATGGGTAGATAATTGAATCTACTCTAAAAAGAAAAAAGGGGAAGATATAAAAATAACAAAAAGGTAGATTATTGAATCTATTATGAAAAGAAAAAAGACAGAATATGGATACAAGATAAAAAATTGAATCTACTTTTAAAAAGGAACTACTTGTTTTACATAGGCTAAGTAATGAAAATTTTTTTGTCTGAGTTTATCAAATGTTACTGGACTGGGCATTGTTAATATATATAATGGAGTTTTTTGTTTGAATCTGTCAAATGTTAATGGACTAGACATTGTAAATGTAGTTCTTAACTATATATATATATATATTGTATATACTTATTGGATAGTTTTTCTTGTATTAGTTATAAGCTTTTATTAATTTTAGACAAAAAAGGGGAAATGTGGTGGTATTGTGTTCCCTGAAATATTGTGCATGCTAATAAACTTCTCTGGGGTCACTGAACAGAACAGCCACAATATTAAACATAGAGGATAGGCAGTGGTAGCGTGCACCTTTAATCTTAGCTTTCCAGAGGCAGAAATCTCTCTGGATCTCTGTGAGTTCAAGGCCACATTGGAAACAGCCAGGCATGATGACACACGCCTTTAATCCCAGGGAGTGATGGCAAAAACAGAAAGATATATAAGGCGTGAAGACCAGAAACTAGAAGCATTTGGCTGGTTAAGCTTTTAGGCTTTTGAGCACCAGTTCAGCTGAGACCCATTTTGGATAAGGACTTAGAGGCTTCCAGTCTGAGGAAACAGGATCAGCTGAGGAACTAGCGAGGTGAGGTGGCTGTGGTCTGTTCTGTCTCTCTGATCTTCCAGTGTTCACCCCAATGCCTGGCTCAGGTTTGATTCTATTAATAAGAACTTTTAAGATTCATGCTACATCTGTCTGTCTCTCTGTCCCTGTGTGTGTGTATTTGTGTCTGTTTGGTTCTTCAGATAGTCTCATGTGCCCATAGCTGGTCTCAAACTCACTATGAAGCTGAGACTTGAACTGCTCATCTCCATACCTCTGGCTCCCAGATGCTGGGATTACAGTTTTGTTGCCACCATACCTACTTTCAATAAATATTTTTTTTAATTATTTAAGACATATGATGTTTATAGAAGCAGTTAGCAAACAAAATCTACCAATATAAGCTATAACAACTTTAATGCAAGTGATAACTGCAAAAAATGACAACTTATTTCTTTGGATATTAATGCCACTTCCAAGGTAGAAATAGCACTCCCCACCCCACTCCCCATTAACACCATTTTTACATTCTTCTTACAGTTGTGGATTAAGGTTAATGATTTTGCCAAGAGTAGAATCATTTTGTAACTCCTCATTAAGATTAATTCAATAGGACACATTCTTTCGTCTATCTAAACCTGTCCTCTTTCACTGTTACTGTTTTTCTTTGACAAAACAAAATGTGTTTTCCCAAATTAGGTGTCTTGTACTGAATAACTTTGGCATCTCACCAATATGTCCTCAAATGGGGTCACTAATCCTCCATCTTCTCTCATCTCTGAAGTAGTTCCCTTGTGGAAGGGGGGCTGTGAAGTCCATGGCTGATTGACACAGGTTCAAACATGAATTATTCAGTTTGCAACCGAATATGTGATGCAATTTACACACTGAGTCACTTAGAGGATGAAGCAGAGGCAGATATCTAGAAAATATTTTGTTTTTGCCCAGGTTTTATTTCTCTGGCCTTTCCTGCTTTTACTGCTCACTTCTGAGAGCACTTACCTGCTCAATAAATCTCGTGCATCCACTATCTGAGGCTTGGCATGCACAGGGCCTAACTTAAGAAAATCCTTTCCCTTCATTATCTACTGCTTTCTTTTGTGAACATTTCCATATTCAAATCATAAGTACATTTACATATATTCAAATTTTCAGCTTGCAATCACATAGAGTATTGAATTTAGGAAAGAGGCTGTTGAAGTGCAGGATTGGTGGGCCAAAATCCGTATTGTCATTTTGCCAACAGCCAACCCAGAGGTCTAGTTCATCACTCTATGATGAAAATATGTTTATACTGCAAATATATTAATGAAGTATTATTTGTGTGTTATCCCATTTTTCTAAGAACTAGCTTATTTATAAAGTAATACATTTTGGAAGATATGAAAAATTTCTGAGGAAAATTATAGATAAATGTAGTTTTAAACAAAACAAAGCAAAACAAAACAACATCACCACCACCAACTCAGATGATTTTGCCTAATTTTGTAGAAGTTTTGAAGTCCTTAGTACAAACTGATGTATTTGTAGTCCAGATGCCAGCTCTGATGGAACATTGTTCTATTTGGGCAGTTATTTTCACTGGCCCCATCTTACACACTCACGACCTCTCTTCTCAACAGAGTTGAGAATGGTGATAATTCCAGCCATGACATTGGATAGGCAGTGAGATTAAATTCCCATTCTCGGTGTTTCACCACATTCTTACCGAATTGTTAATTTGGATTTGTCAGAGCACACACACATTGCAGTTCTCTATTGATGACTCAGTAGACACACAAACTTGCACAAGTGGCTTGCATCAGAACCCGCTCACTGAAATAATTATTTTTGTAATGATTTTTTATGTTGATACTTCCATTGTCAATCCAAATATCAGATGACCAGAAGTTTACTGACTTTCTCGTGGCTACCAATTGTCTCAAGTATCTAATATATTTTCTTTTTTCTCCTGTGATACTCCCTTTAAGCTCAATTCAGCAGCTTTGTCTCCAACAAGAAGGCTGGAATGCTAGAAAATATCTACTACATTTTCAATAAATATTAAAGAGCTTAGTTCTTTGTCACTCTCAGTGTTTAATATCATGCAAGTGGCAGTGTGCAGAGGTCACCTACTACCTCTTTTCCTGGTTGGCCTTTGTCACTGACCCCTGAGATTACTCTCTAAATGTGTCTCAAGCAGATGCAAATCTCTGTGACTGGGTCTGTGATCAAAATGTTTTATTTGACAGACTAGTCCATTAAGTCACATTTTCTTCAGGTCATATGAAATAATGCAAAGCAAGCAGGCAGACTTCCTCTTTGGAGTCAATTCACATATTAACAAGGATTACCTCACTTTTGATTATGCCTGCAGTTATGAGCAATACCTCTGTAGTGTACTGTTTCTACTCATTACACAGATGCTTGCATCTGTAGGCATTAAAACAGAGTAAATAACAAATTTATACAGTCTAATAAAATTGACTGTTTATGTTTAAATATTTTGCTTCACATTTTAGCAAGATGCCATCACAATGTTCACTCTGCCAATGACTGAGCACATTTGGACATCTATTTGGTGAGAGCTGGCATAATACTTGCTACCTTTAAGTTTCTGTGTCATTCCTTTTAATAATAATCTTGCTATCGTGTCCAAATTCTTACCCACTGGATACTACTGTGCTCTATTTAAATCCAAAGAAGTCTGAAGTCTGAAGGCTTCGTGCCTAGACATTCTGTGAAGATTTTATTTTAAATGTGTTATTAGCCACACACGAATGATACTTGTGTACAGTAGTATTTCAGTTCGTACGAACTTGCTATGCTGTGTGTATGTGTGTGTGTGTGTGTGTGTGTGTGTGTGTACAGGCACATTGAAAGATCAAAGGGCTATTTCCTGCAGTCAGCTCTGTCTTTTTGCTGTATGAGTCCTGGGGGTTGAATTTGGATTATCAGACTGGGCTGCAAATGCCTTTACCTGCTGACCCATACCATGGGCTCAGTGATATATTTTTTTTCAAAGAGCAATTCAAATTGTTTTCAAACTATATATTTTCTTGTCCAGAAGTAGAGGCTCAAAATAACTTACTTTGCCAGGATAGAATGCATAGATTGCAAACAGAATGCAAACAGCTTTGAGTTGTCCCCTAGACACTAAATTCAGTGGATGACAAAGTATGCAATTATTCATCTGCTTAAAAGAACCACCATGAAACTATGAATATAATATAGAAAGCAAATATATACACATCCTTTGTTTCACTCTCTGTTGCCTTTAAATAGCTTGAAGAAAAAACATGATTTGAAAGACTATCATTTTTTAATTTTTGATTTTTTTCTTTTATTGAAAATAGATTCTTTTCTCATACAATATATCCTGATTATAGTTTCCCCTCCTCCCACTTCCTCCACACCTCCCCTCTCCTTTAGATTCACTCCCTTTGATAATGTGTGTGATAGATAAATCAATGGCAGATTCAAATGAATGTAAAATTATCTACAACTATGTAAATATACATGTACGCCTTAGGCTTTAAATGCTATAAGACTGTAAGTGAAATATCTTGCTAGACATAGTAAAAAGCATTTATTACTAGAACAGAAATCTCATGGCATGCTAAATTCAAATAAGAGTTCATTAATAAGATCATATTTCTTTTTATAAAATGTGGCTATTTTGTTAACACCTGTCATGCAATTAGTAAAGATGAAGTCTCTGAGAAAGTATTTTAAATATTTTATGTAAAATACAGTAACAATGGCATGTCAACATGAGTGTGATGTTCATGTTGGTTTAGAGACTTTCAAAGTTACAAGGAACTGTTCTTGGTTCTGACTCTGTGGTGTGACTTTAAAGCATAGGTATCTGAACATGATATAAATCATTTAAGAAAATATAAAATTTGTATCTAATCCATAAGGAGGGATGAAATTTCATTGCAACAAAGTCTGATAAAGCTTTAGTATACAAAACAGCCAAATTTACTTTAGCAGGGGTCCAAATGTCCCTATGACATGTGGAAATGGTAATGCACATACATGTTTATATATACATTTATGATTATATGCATAATAATATATACAGATAGAGAAAAAAATGTGTAAGACATCATATCTATCACCCAGAAATAGGAGAGCACATAGTCTCAAAGCATCTCCTTTGTCCATCCTTAGATTTTATCTTCCTGTCCTACTTCAAAATGTTGCCACAACATTGTATTATTTAACATTCTGTGCTGCATCACCAAAAGAATTTTACACATTTTCCTGATCCTACATACTACAATCTTGAGGCATGACTTTTCTGTTTTATTGTTTGTTTGTGATTTTTTTAAGGTTTTATTTATTTATTTATTTATTTATTTATTTATTTATTTATTTACTTATTTTATATCCTGGCTGAAGTTTTTGCTCTCTCTCCTCTTCTCCCAGTCCCTCCCCAACGACTCCCCTTACCAACTTACTCCTCTTCCATTTCTGTTCATGAAAGGGCAGGTCTCCCATGAGTATCTACAAAACATGGCATAACAAATTAAGGTAAGACTAAGCACCTCCTCATGTATTAGGCTGTGCAAGGTGACCCAGATGGCTCAGCCTTAAAGCTAGACTTACAACCAAAAATTTGTGATATTTTTTATTTTTATCAAAAATACAAAAATTATCTTGGGTACTGTATATTGATATATGTATTTATACTTACATATTAATTTTCAGTGCCAATACTGTTCACTGTTTAAACACACTTTACTTTAAAATAAAATATTTGAGCATGTGTTCTTGTGGTATGATTGAGCATTCCTTGGGTGTATGCTGGGTCTTGAGGGAGATGGATTCCCAATTTTCTAAGAAAATGCCATATTGATTTCCAAAGTGGCTGCACAAGTTTGCATTCCCACCAACAGTGGAGGAGTGTTCCCCTTGCTACACATCCTCTCCAACATAAGCCATCTTCAGTGTTTTTGATCTTAGCTATTCTGACAGGAGTAAGATGGTATCTCAGAGTCATTTTCATTTGCATTTCCCTGATGACTAAGGATGTTGAGCAATTCCTTAAATGCCTTTCAGCCATTTGAGGTTCTTCTGTTGAGAATTCTCTGTTTAGCTCTATAGCCCATTTTTTTTTTAATTGGACTGTTGGGTATTTTGATGTCTAATTTCTTGAGTTCTTTATATATTCTGGATATCAGCCCTCTGTCAGATGTGCGGTTGGTGAAGATCTTTTCCCATTCTGTAGGCTGTTGTTTTGTCTTATTTACCTTGCCTTTTGTCCTACCAAAGCTTCTCAGTTTCAAGAGGTCCCATTTATTAATTGTTTCTCTCAGTGTCTGTGCTACTGGTGTTATATTTAGGAAGTGATCTCTGGTGCCAATGCATTCAAGACTACTTCCTACTTTCTCTTCTATCAGGTTCAGAGTAACTGGATCTATGTTGAGGTCTTTGATCCACTTGGACTTAAGTTTTGTGCATGGTGACAGATATGGATCTGTTTGCAGTCTTCTACATGTTGACATCCAGTTATGACAGCTCCATTTGTTGAAGATGCTTTCTTTTCTCCACTGTAGAGTTTTGGCTTCTTTGTTGAAAATCATATGTTCGTAGGTGTGGGGATTAATGTCAGGGTCTTCAGTTCAGTTCCATTGTTCCACATGTCAGTTTTTATGCCGGTACCAAGCTGTTTTTATTACTGTAGCTCTATATTAGAGCTTGAAGTCAGGGATCATGATGCCTCCAGTGGTTGTTTTATTGTACAGTATTCTTTTTATTTGTAATAGCCAGAACCTGGAAACAACCTAGATGCCCTTCAACTGAAGAATGGATAAAGAAAATGTGGTACATATACTCAATGGAGTACTACTCAGCAGAGAAAAACAATGACATCATGAGGTTTGCTGGCAAATGGATGGAACTAGAAAAAGTCATCCTGAGTGAGGTAACCCAGACAAAAAAAGACAAACATGGTATGTGCCCACTCATAAGTGGATACTAGATGTAAAGCAAAGGATAACAAGACTGCAACTCACAACTCTAGGGAGGCTACCTAGTAAAGAGGACCCTGAGAAAGACATAGGAATCACCCAATGACAGAGAAATGGATGAGATCTACATGAGGAAACTGGGAGTGGGGGGGTAATGGAGGGTAAGGGTCAGGGGAAAGAGAGCTTAGGGGAGCGAGAGGTACCAGCTGGATCAAGAGCAGAGCGGGAGAACAGGGAGCGAGATACCATGATGAAGGAAGACCCCAGGGGAATAGGAAGAAGCAGAGTGCTAGAGAGGTCCCCAGAAATCCACAAAGATGCCTCCACTGTAGACTACTGGCAATGGTCGAGAGAGTGCCTGAGCTGACCTGCTCTGGTGATCGGATGGTCAAACACCCTGGCTGTCATGATAGAACTCTCATCCAGTGACTGATGGAAGTGGATGCAGAGATCCACAGCCAAGCCCAGGTGGAGAGCTCTGGGAGTCCAGTTGGCAAGAGAGAGGAGGGATTGTATGAGTGAGAGATATTGAGACCATGGTTGGAGGAAGCACAGGGACAAGTAGCCAAACTAGTGGAAGTGCATGAACAGTGAACCAATAGCTAAGGAGCCCCCATGGAACTGGACCAGGCCCTCTGGATAAGTAGGACAGTTGATTAGCATGAATAGTTGAGGAGGCCCCCAGGCAGTGAAGCCCAGACCTGTCCTTGTTTCATGGGCTGGTTTTTGGAGCCTGGGGCCTATGCTGGGACACTTTGCTCAGCCTTGGTGTAGGGAGGAGGGGATTGGACCTTCCGAGGATGAGTCTACCAGGCTGGGCTGACTCCCCAGGGGAGACCTTGCCTTGGAGGAGGTGGAAATGGGGGGTGGATTGGGGGAGAGGGCTAGGGGGTGGGAGGAGGGAGGGCAGGGAAATCCGTAGCTGATACGTGAAATTAAGTTAATTATAAAATAAATAAATATATATATATATATAAATAAAACATTAAAAACTTTTTCAATTATATTAATTTTAAAATTGAGTCTTAGTTTTATGTTGTCTTTTTTCTTGGCTTTGTATACATTTATATTATATTTCATTTACTTTCATCTATACTGTCCTGGTTTTCTTCCTGTTATTGTGATAAAATACTGATCAAAACAACTTGAGTAGCAAGGGTGTTATTTTGCTTACAGGTTACAATTCATCCTCCAGGGAAATCAAAGAATGCAGTGCCTGAGCCTGGAGGAAGGAACTAAAACAGGTGCCATTGAAGAATGCCACATACTGGTCTGCTTCACATGGCTTGCTCACAATGCTATCTTACGCCAGATATGACACTGCCCACAGTGGGCTGGGCCCTCCCTTGTCAATCATTAATCAAGAACATGCACCATAGTCATGCCCATAGTCCAGTCTCATATAAACAATTTCTCCATTGGGGTTCCCTCTTCCCAGGTGACTCTAGTTTGTTCAATTTCACAAAAACTAACCAGCATCGCCACCTGTTGTTCGTTGTTCTTTTTGCTCTTTTTGGAGGGCCCACCACCCAGCTCCAAAATAAAGCACACAGAGAGGCTGATTGTTAATTATAAAAGCCCAGCCTTAGTTTGGCTTAGTGTCTAGCCCGCTTTTCTTAACTTTAAATTATCCTGTCTACCGTTTGCCTCCGGGCTTTTCTCATTATCTTGCCTCTGTAAATCTTACTCTTACCTCTGTGACTTGCTTGTAGCTGGGTGGCAGGCCCCTATGTCCTCCTCCTTCTCTGGCTCCTAGATCTCCTTTCTTCACTCCTCAATCTCATTTCTTTCTCTTCTCCCAGATTTCTCCCTCTATATATTCTCTCTGCCTGCCAGCACCGACTATCCTTTCTCCTGCATTGTTATTGGCCAGTTCTTTTTTAGACTAACAGGTGTTTTACACAGGCACAATAACACAGCTTCACAGAGTTAAACAAATGTAACATAATCAAAGGTAACACACCTTAAACTAATATTCCACAACATTTCCCTGTTTTTGTCTAAATAAAAATGAAAAGGTTTTAACTTAAACATAGTAAAACTATATGCAATAGTAATTACCAAGGAAGGATTACATTTGCAATATTCTGTCCATTTGTAACTAGCATATTCAGAGAAAATAATTCATTATCTATCCTATCTTAGTGAATCCAAAATTTTACACCTAGTTTACTTTCTATCATAACTAAGGAAAACTGCAACTATAACTATTTATTCTTAAATCAATCAAAGACCCAGAAGGATGTAATATTACCTAACAACAGAGATATTTGGCTGCCTGAACAGTCACCCAAAGTTCCTCTGCAATATTGGGGCATCCATCTTCCACCTAAAGGCCTAGAGTATCTGGCAGACTTTTCTACAAAGCAGGAATTTTGGACTGTCCTGCCTTGTTTTGGTAATATTTGTTAGTCACTTTCCTCTGTGTACTGCAGAATGTCTGGCAGTTTCTTCTGTGAAGCAGGAACCCTGAAGGACCATCCTGCTTTGTTTTGGCAAAGTTCAGAAATCACTTTATAGGTCCTGCATGTTCATTCTGCACAGCATTCATTCAAGCAGTCAAATGCAAGAGCAGTTTGCCTAGTGGCTAACTTTGCCACAATGAAATCAAACTCTATAAAAAAGTTTCTTCAATGCCCATCGTCTCTGACATAAATCGGTACTGTGAGGAGCAGATGTGTCTTATTGTCATGAAAAGCCTTAATTTAACAAAACATTTTAAATGCCATATTCTGTAGGTCTTTGAAAGTTTTAAAGACCATCTAAATCAAACAGTTATTAAGAGTTAATATATCAGAATTATCAAAGAGTAGTAAGTGTGGAATATTATTTTAAGGTGTGTTACTTTTGATTATGGTGCATTTGTTTAACTCTGTGAAGCTGTGTTACCATGCCTGTGTAAAACACCTGATAGTCTAAAAAAGAACTGGTCAATAGCAAGGCAGGAGAGTGATAGTTGGTTTTGCTTATGGTGATGGAAGAAAGGCTTTCAGCTTGCCATGACTGAGTATGATGACAACTCAGTAAGTTTTTTTTTTT